>BQNB010095165.1:2754-23638 GCA_026074375.1 Tanacetum coccineum
AATAATTTTCTCGTCCCCTACCCTCAAAGTAATCTTTCTTTTAAACACATCAATTTTAGCGTGGGCGGTAGACAAAAATGGCCTTCCAAAGATCAAGGGCAGTTTGACATCCTCGGGCATATCTAGTATTATGAAGTCTATGGGGAAAATAAACTTACCAATCCCTACTAGCACATTCTCAGCAATTCCCTTTGGATATTTCACTGTCCTATCTGGTAATTCATCCGTCAACTTAGTGTGAGCTAACTCGCCTAAACCTAAGTTAAGGTAGATTGAGAAAGGCATGACACTTACGCTAGCTCCTAAGTCAGTGATGTGTGCTTAAACATACATCAGTTGTACATCGGAAAACACTATAAAACAGACTAAAAACACTAAAATATGATTAATATTATTGCAAATATGTTTGGTTTGTGTTTTTATGTCTCGCAGGTACTAAGGATTGAAAACAGAGCAAAAACGGTGATTTTTGGGCTTGACTCTATCAAGTTTGCTTATTATTTGAAGTCAAAACGAAGTTGGATAAATTCCTCGAGCATGCCATTGGAAAGAGCACAGAAATTCGAGTCAAACATCTTCTGAGTGTCATAATCCCAACGAGAATTGAATTGAAATCTACGTTGATGTTTGAAATTTAAATGCTTGATTATCTTTTAATTTTGTTTTTGGTTTTTAAAACTACTCTTGATATTAAAGATAATACTAATTAAAGATGAAAAAATTATACTAACAATTATACTACTAGAATTATGCTAAAATGATCTAAAAGAGATATAAGACGAACATGCTTGCTAAGTGACGTGAAAAGTTCCTCAAGTGTGAATTAAGGTTTTACTTAACGAATTAACTTCCTTAGAAAAGATAATTATCTCACAACGTTGGTTTATTTTGACAAAAATCTCTTAAAAAATATATTAATTATTAGATGTGTCGTTTGACTATTTTTTCGGATTTTGTCCTTCAAAACATTCAAACTACAAATCTAAATAATCAAAAACTATTAATTAACAAACCTTTTTACAATCCATACTTAATTTCCAATCCACAAATCACTTAGCATGCACTAATAAACTACTCGCTAATCATAACAATTAAGCTAGCAACAATCATTCTAATAAGCATCAACATATTATAAAACTACAAATTATGCTACTTTTACTATGGATTGAAAAAGGAAGAAGATTAGAACCCGAATGATGAAACCGATACGAATAAAACCACCCGATTTAATAAGCTAAAGCAAATAATCAAATTCGATCTAGCTCATTAAATCCTTAAGCTCCGGCCTTAGATGTAGAAGGATAGAATAAGAAATAAGACATGAAAAGTTAGGACAAAATAAGCTAATAAGATGAACACCCTTTTAGAAAAATAAGCTATTTTGAAAACTATATTTTGTAAAAACTAGATTAAATCTAATAAGCTACTTTTGAAAACTATATGTAAAATTAAATTTTGAAAACAAAACTAAATAGCTAATAAGCTATCAAAACTTCGAAAAAAGGTATAAGATTAAAAGCTTATAAATAAGCCAAGACTTAGAATAAGCTCGTGGTACCCTTATGTATTCGAATAAGCCCTAGCTTAATAAGCTACAAGAAAATAAGCAAAGATTAAAACTTTATTACTAAATAAGCTAAAAAAACTAAAAATCTAACTAATAAGCTCTTGAAACTCAAGGAAACTCAAGACTTAATGAATAAGCCGAGGTAATAAGCACTCACGGTTTCCTTTTTCATGTTCGAATCGAGCTTAAAATGAGCAAATAAGCAAATTAAGTAAACTAGAAAAGAAAATATAATAAGCTAAGCTAACTCCTTAATCGAATAAGCTAGGAATGAGCTTATTCGAGCGAAGAGAATAAGCTAAAAACAATAATAAGCTTACTGAGATAAGCTCAGATTAAATAAGCCAACTCAATAAGCTCTTATGGTTTTCGAAAATAAGAAAAGGAAAGGAAGGAAAATAAGCTAAGTACAAAAGTCTTAAGTAATAAGCACAACGATAAGCATTCGAAATAAGCTATTGGACCAGCTTATTCGAACCTCAGAAATAAGCCTACCGAAATGACTTATTGAATAAGCTATTTGATTAGAAAAAGAAAAGAAAAGAAACAAATAAGCTAAAGGAATAAGCTATTTAACCAACCTCAAACATCTTTTATTAATAAGCCAAAGAGATCTCTTACAATAAGCTGGAAAAGAAAATTACAATAAGCTGAAAAATTAAAACTAATAAGCTAAAATTTAAATGGCTAAAACTAAAACTAAATCCTAATGAAATAGAATGAGGCTGCTGCGTTTGATTAAATAGCCAAAAATTAAGGGGCAATCTTGTAAATCATGTGGGGGAGCGAGGCACACGAAACTTCCTAGGAAGCATCCATAAATGCCAATGATTGGCTCATTTCCTTCTCTCAAAAACCTCGTACACGTCTAACGAATTTGAGACTCGATCCACTAATCTGTGAGCTCCACGTGTCCTTCATTTTGCGTTTAATAAACGCATCACGTTCCTAGTATAAAAATCAATTCCTTGCAACATATTTAAATAAGGTTCTGCCACGTGTCTGCTTTTGATTTGCCAACAAAATAATATGGATTAATTGCATATATATCGTTCTAAAGACTCATAATTGATATTTTAGTTTATCCCAGCACAAAAATATTGTATCCCACTAAGATGTTTCGAGCATGAATTTATTAATGTATACATTGTTAAGAATCAATTTTTAGTCCATTTAAGAATTAATGTTTGATCACATGCGTGGATTCTTAAAGATCTGATGGTAGGATAGAATTGTTGATTGGGTGAGAATTTTTCAACTGGTTGAAACAATATAGTCCAACGATAGGAAGGATTGCATCAAGCAAAAGGAAGAACAATAAATTATGATTTATCTGACAATTTTTAGAAATTGCATTGAGATGGTTATACGATTGGTGTATAGATTCATGGGCATAATAGTTAATTTATATTTGAATTAATATTATCAAGTAATTTTTAACTTTAAATATATATAAATTAATTAATTAGATATATATGACAATTTTTGTGTTTAGGAAGGATATATATGTAATTATAAATTTGTGTTGGATATATATGCAATTTTTAACCTTTAAAAGGATATAAATGCAATTCCCCCAAATAATATAGTGGGTGAGAGTGGGTAGGCCACGTGCCTGTTTTGATTTAATTTAGGGAAGTTCCAATCACTTGCCAATTCAACTATCAAATTGATATCTCATTTTAGCCTTGGGCCGCATAAGCTTGGTGGGCCGAATTGAATTTCAAGGGCTAGGTTATGAATTGCACTTCTATCATTTTTATTAAGTCTTGGGTTGGGCTTTGAGAAGAGTAGTTTAACTTGAGCCTTTAATAAGTATGGGTCAGTCCGACCCATATAAATGGTATTGGGCCGGCCCAATAAGAGATGAAAGCGTCGTCGGACTCGTAATTTTGTGCTCTTTCCAAATGAGTGCTCGGGGCTTCAAGCGGGCTTCGTTTTGACTTTGAATAATGAGCAAACTTGAACGAAACTCACCCGAAAATTATCGTTTTTACTTTGTTTTCAATTTAGTACCTGCAAGACATAAAAACACAATACAAACATATTTGCAATATAATTATCCATATTTTAGTGTTTTTAGTCTAATTTATAGTGTTTTCTAGGGTATAAATGACGTGTGTTTAAGCACACATCATCTTCCCAGTTGACTTCATGGTTCTTGATATGAAAGAAGACCACACAATTCCTATCATTTTGGGAAGACCATTCTTAGCCACTGCTCATGCCATGATAGATGTCTTTAATAAAAAATTCTCTTTCGAAGTTGGGGATGAAACCATCACTTTCGACATTGAAAAATCCATGAGATTTCCACCTTCAGATGATGACACATGCCACTCTGTTGATATAATTGACCTATCCATTCTTAACCATGTTCAAGAAATTCTTCCTTTAGAAACATTTGACTCATTCTTATTCGAACCCATTAATCTTAACTTACCTACCAAAATCAATAGTCTATGGGATGACAATGAAGGGGAACAAGACCTGATTAATCAGATTTCAGAGAATCTAGAACATGAATCTGAAGGGTATATTAAACCCACTATGTAAAGATGAGAAACTTACCACCAAACTTAAAGACCTACCTCCCCCTTTAGAATATGCTTTTCTCGGTAATAATCTAGAATTCCCCGTTATTATTTCTTCATTATTATATGCCCAAGAAATGGAGTTACTTCTTGGAGTTCTTGCAAAACATAAGAGTGCTTTGGCATGGAAGGTCACTGATATTAAAGGTATTAGCCCATCTTTTTGCATCCATAAAATTTTGATGGAAGATAATTTTAAACCCATAGTTCAACCCCAACGCAGATTAAATCCTAAAATTCAAGACGTAGTGAAAGCTAAAATCGTAAAGCTTCTCGATGCTAGTTTAATCTATGCCATTTTTGACAGTCCATGGGTAAGCCCGATACATGTGGTCCCTAAAAAAGGGGGAGTCACTGTTGTTACTAACGAAGAAAATAAATATGTTCCAACCCACACCGTCAATGGATGGAGGGTTTGCCTTGAATACAGAAAGCTCAATGATGCCACAAGAAAAGATCTTTTTCCTTTACCATTCATTGATCAAATGCTGGAACGATTGTCTGGAAATGAATATTATTGCTTTCTTGATGGGTTTTCAAGGTACCTCTAAATTCCTTTAGCACCTGAAGACCAGGAAAAAACTACATTCACTTGTCCTTATGGGACATTCGCTTATAGGAGGATGTATTTTGGTCTATGTAATGCCCCTGCCACATTCCAACGGTATATGATAGCAATTTTCAATGATATGTGTCAAGACTTCATGGAAGTTTTTATGGATGATTTCTCTGTTTTTGGAAATTCCTTTTATTCTTGTCTCCACAATTTCTCCATAATGCTAGCTAGGTGTGAAGAAACTAACCTAGTTCTTAACTAGGAGAAATGCCATTTCATGGTTAGAGAAGGAATAGTTTTAGGACATAAGATATCCAAGGCTAGGATAGAGGTAGACAAGGCTAATGTGGATGTAATCACAAAATTACCTTACCCAACCAATATTAAGGGAATACGAAGTTTTTTGGGGCATGTTGGGTTTTATAGAAGATTTATTAAAGATTTCTCGAAAATCGCCCGGCTTATGACTCAATTACTAATGAAGGACACAAAATTTGTCTTCTCTGACAAATGCATTGAGTCATTTGACATCCTTATAAGAAAACTAACGACTGCCCCGGTTATCATTGCCCCAAATGGGACCTTGATTTTGAACTAATGTGCGATGCTAGCGACTATGTTATAGGGGTTGTTTTAGGACAATGGATTGATAAAAAAATTCTGACCAATTTATTATGCTAGTAAACTATGAATGACGCTCAAGAACATTACACTACCACTGAAAAAGAGCTCTTAGCAATTGTGTACGCCTTTGACAAATTTAGGTCCTATTTGATAATGTCCAAAATTGTGGTCTACACCGATCATTCGGCCCTAAAATATCTTTTTAGTAAACAGGACGCAAAACCTAGGCTCATAAGGTGGGTTCTGCTTCTCCAAGAATTTACTATCAAAATTAAAGATAAAAAGGGGTCGGAAAACCTAGCCGCTGACCATCTTTCTAGATTAGAAAATCCAGAGTTAGAAGAACTAGACGAAGATGCTATACGTGATTCCTTCCTTGATGAACACCTAATGGTTATTAATATAAAGGAAGCAGAAACCGACCCCTGGTATGCAGATTACGCTAACTTACTTGTCTCAAAAATCGTTCTGCAATACTTGACATTTCATTTAAGAAAGAAATTCCTGGCTGATGTTAAGAAATATATATGGGACGACCCATATTTATTCAAATCATGCCCTGATGAAATTGTAAGGCGGTGCATTTTTGGTAAGGAATCACATGAGATCCTCAAACATTGCCATACAGGACCAACTGGAGGGCATTTTGGGGCCGATATTACCGCAAGGAAAGTTTTTGAATCAGGATTCTATTGGCCAACCATTTTTAAATATTCTGCAACGTATGTTCAAGAATGTGATGCATGTCAAAAGGCAGGAAATATCTACTCCAGAAACCAAATGCCCATGACCAATATTTTAGTCTGTGAGGTTTTCGACATTTGGGGAATCGACTTCATGGGACCCTTCCCTTCTTCATGAAATAATAAATACATCCTCGTAGATGTCAACTACGTTTCAAAATGGGTTGAGGCCGAAGCCTTACCTACTAACGACACTCGAGTAGTAGTTAGATTCCTTCGAAGATTGTTTTCTAGATTTGGGATTCCAAAAGCTCTAATAAGTAATCGTGGGACACATTTTTGTAATTACCTTCAAGAAAAAACATTAAAAAAATATGGAGTTACGCATAGACTTGCTACTCCATATCATCCTCAGACTAGTGGTCAAACTAAAAACACTAATCGGGCCATCAAACGTATATTAAAAAGAACTGTAAACGGGAACAAGAAGGACTGGGCAGACAAACTTAACGATGCACTTTGGGCATTCAGGACGGCATATAAGGCACCCATTAGAAGAACTCCATTTAGGATTGTTTACAGAAAAGTATGTCACCCGCCACTTGAAATGGATCATAAAGCATATTGGGCCCTCAAAGAAGTAAACGTAGATTTAGATGCAGCATGAAAACATAGGTTCCTTCAGTTAAACCAATTGGACGAATTGAGAACTGAAGCTTATGAACATTCGCGAGCATATAAAGAAAGGACTAAATGGTGGCATGATTATAAAATTATAGATAAAGAATTTTAGGAAGGAGAAGAGGTGTTAGTTTTTAATTCAAGATTAAAACTCTGTCTAGGAAAATTAAGAATGAGGTGGTACGGACCTTACACGGTAAGTAAAGTGTATCCATATGGGACCATCAAGGTATGTGGCAAGAACGGAGTCAGGTTTAAGGTTAATGGACATAGGTTGAAAAAGTACTACGGGACAGATATGAATGACACAAATGAAACATTATATTTCACAAAAGCATAGAGTGGGCATGAGTCTAACTAAAAGACTCGTTAATAAACAAAAGTGCTTGTCGAGAGACAACCCGTCTTTTAATCAATAAATTTCATTTCTCGTATATTAGTTGGTTTGAATGTTTTACCTTATTTTGCAGGTTCCAGCATCTAGGAGGCAATTCTCGAGACCGTCTCGAAGCGTAATTATGTGGTAGCTTTGCTGATTTAGCAGCAATTATGGCGTAACATAAAAGGTTACGCCGTAACCAATCTAATTACGACGTAATCCATACAATGGTTGTGCCGTAAAACATTAAACTAAAGTTTTCCACAATATATACCACATGATTACGGCGTAGGTTACGCCGTAAAATCTTTCTAAAAACCTTTAAATCAAGTTTTAATTCAATGCTAAACCTTGTACACTTAAATGAACTTTGTGGGTATGTTCTCTGAAAACCCTCACGAGACTTTACTCGTCTACTTGGGCCACTAAGTGGTTTAAAAGGCTTGTTGCATATGCTAAATGCAACCGTGATTCCTACGAAGTGAGTTAGGTTTGTATTTCTTGTATATTTCTTTTTGAACGATTTTATGCTATTAGTTTGTTTTAGTGATCACAAGGGATATTGAGCTTACTCAAGATAGAGATTTTTCCATCAACTTATTACATTTCATATGATCAGAAGCAAACCTCAAGGGTGTTTCTTGTTCTAATTCTACTCTTTTCTATTTATTTCATTTCATTAATGTACAATAGGGACATTGTACAAATCAAGTGGGGGGGGATGGGAGTAGAATTATCTCTTGACCTATTCTTGCCTTCGATTTTCTAGTTTTCTTTGAAAATTATGTCGATTTTAAAATTTTTGACATGATTTTCTTACTAAACTAGAATTAATCTTTACCGAATGCACATTACCCTATATTACTACTTGGTTAGGTTTAAACATAATTCTAGTTTTCATCTCATTATACAAAAATCCACCAAAATATTGTGTGTGCCGGTAGTATTGTAGACTTTAGAACTTGGCATGTACATCATTTTGAGACCTAATTGATTAACAGGAATGGATGGTTCGAGAAGGCAACAATTAGGAATTCACCCAAATAAGCCTATATGTGTGTGTTTATTGACTTGTTACACTGACTTGTTGACCTCCCGTGATAAAAACCCTTTTGTTGCACTCATCATTAGTGCAAGATACCCCTAGATCACCTTTGTTTAAGCCAATCTATGTTTTCACCCAATATTATATGTTTCATTACACCATTTCACCTTAACCAATCAGGTAGTCTATATTTATCCTTGTGTTGAAGTTTCTGGCTACCTAAGTCCACGGTTCAAGAAAATGGTTTGAAGATTGGCACTCTCATTGATAACATATTATTTTGATCATGGAAGACCCCCCGGTATTATCACTTTCGATATTGTTTATCTCAAGTGGGGGGATGTTTGATATATAAAGGAGTATTGTAAAATAAAATAAAAAAGGGTGGTGAAACTATAAGCCACCTAGTGATTAAACTCCTGATGTTGGTAATAAAACCAACTAAGTAAAAAGGTGGTGCAACTACAAGCCACCTAGTAATTATGGGGAAGGTGCAACTATAAGCCATCAAGTGAAGAATGGGTTAGCACGCTTCGCAAGATCTCATTATTAGCTAACCCATTGTGAAGATATGTGATATGGCGTTGTGTGGTGTATATTTTTATGATTCAAGTTTTAAATTTATATTTTGCCGACTTAACCAAAAACAACACTTTAACGGGCAGTGTACCCGATCGGTGGTAGATTCGTGGTAAGTAGGGTGTCGAACACTTGAAGCGATGTTAAATCTCTTAATTTATTTATATTTTGGTTATCTAATCTAAGTTAATTCTAATCTAAGTCAAACCTATGCTAATCCTATGTTAGTTCTAATCCTAATTCTAACAGGTAAAAGGGGGGGTTCAGCCTGAGAGACTGGCACGGGTTTGGTTGGTGACTACAATCAATTCAAGACACTTTAACCCACGCAAGCAAATTAACAGAAGATAAAAGAGTGGTCAACCCTTATGTTAGAAAACTTTATTAGCCATCATTAATCCGATTAGAAGTTGGTTTGTTTATTCAGTGCAATGATTACTTATCTCAAAGAGGCATATCATTCTTAGACTTAGGCGGGACTTCATCCTAAGACCTAGACACATTAATTATGTCACAATTAAAGCATCCGCATAAAGCATCCTTATTTGCTGATTATAATCTATCTTAGAGATTAAAGCAATGGTGATCTTGTTAAACCCACTTATTGCTTAATGGCAATTTATACACTAGTAGTCCACTTGTCCAACTATCCAATGGAATCAGAACATTATTTGTTGAATTATCTAGATTCACCTACTAGTCAACATGTTCAATAAACCAAAGGCAATTTCCGTTAACTAGTTAAGCCAGAAGCGTATCCTTAGCACGATTTTAGAAGGACAATATTTGTGATCCTATGATTCTAGATGTATAAATCACTATATGGAGAGCTATCTTGGCATCTAGATTACTTGGTCCGTATCACTAGATCCAGTTGAATGATAGGTCACATACAAAAGCACGTAAACAAGTATATTGATAAACATAAACAAGCATACATCGATAAATTAAGAAATCGAGATATAAACAAAACCAAACATTCAGATCTTCATAATAATGGCTAATACCCGAAGGTATTAGCCTTCAAACATCATAATTAATACAAGAGTAATTGCTTAGCCAAGGTAAACTAACCGAGTTAACGAATGATACCAAAAACTAAACGATTACAAAAGTATAAGAAATTACACGTTGTCTTCTATGGATTGGAATGCGTTGCAAGACATTCTCTTCTCTTTTTCTCCTTTGAAAATTAACTTTTGTGGTTTAGGTATCGATAATATGATTTAGCACACTTAAAACTCTTTTTTGAGTTTTATATTTATAGGGTCTAGAGTCAGTGTCGATACGGCGTATCCAAGGTATTGGATACTACGTATTGGGGTTTCTTGGAGTAGGGACCATGTTTGATATCTTCCTGAATATTCACATACTATATCTCCAATACGGCGTATTGATCTTCTTTGGATACGGCGTATTGATCAAGTTTCCTTTGTGGTCTTTGGTGAGTGTAGGCACGGATACGCCGTATCTTCCTTGATGGATACGGCGTATTGGGTGTCAAAATAGTAATCTTCAAAATATCTTCGTTTAAGCTCTAGAATGCGCGCCTTTTGCTAATATTCACCAAGTACTCCGTAATTACTGCAATTCTTAAATATAAACGATTAAGTAACAATTCTTTGCAATAATTATACAAAATGGGTTAATTACATGGGATAAATGATGCTATAAAATAGACGTTATTTGATGTCATCAAATATCCCCCTACTTGAATCCTACTTGTCCTCAAGTAGCCTTTAGAAGTTTATAAAAATGTATCCCTAAGGATATTTTCCGTTAAAGTATTTATTTGATCTATTACAAGTACACAACCAAACACCTAACGAAATAGGAAGATGAAAACACTCAAATCACTCAACTAATCTATGTGGAAACATGTAACTAATTCGCTCAATTGCTCGGTCGTGACGAGTATTCTATCATAAGCTTGGCAAGGAGACACATCTCCACCATTAAAGCTAAGGAGTAACAAGTTTATAAAGGTAAATATGGGTTTGTATCATAAGGCTTAGGGTTGATTACTCTAACTAATCTTTATCAATACCAATATTCTAGGAGGGCGACAAAGACCATACATACACGCCCATAATGATGGGATAGACACATGTGACTGCTCACTCCCACCTCGAATAAGCTAAAGAGTAGGACTAATAGAGTAATATAAAGTGTGGATCTTCTAACTTTCACCAATAGTAATAAACCAACAAGGCAGCTGCGACATGCACATATGGCCGTAACGACGAAATAGACATGCATGCCTGATCACATACTCATTCGTGTAAAACCCATGGTTAATGATTAGGAAAGGGAAATAAATTGTTGTTAAATAAAAATTACGAAACAAATAGACTAAGTCTAAAATACAAGTTGCTAGACACTTTTTTCCTAACCGTTACCATGATAAAGACACAACTATTTACAACGTCTTGATCATAGATCAAAAACAACAACCTAGGTTGGCGTTCCTGTAATGGTCAACTTCCAAATCATCCCATACTTTACATACTTTACATAATTTACATACTTTACATATTATACAAGGCAAGTGGCGATATCTTCCACTTTATACAATACTCTACATCATTAATTTGTATCAAGAACAATCGATCCTTCGTGTGATTCCTTTGGTAGTTGCAAAATGATTATCTTAAACTTTCCTTTCTCTTTTTTGTTGTGATTTTTCTAATTTTTTCTATTTTTTTCTAATTTTTTCGATTTTTTACTAACACTATACTACAAAACTCGGTGTAGTTTCACCATCTTCACGATCATAATAATTCCGGATAATTCCTTCGATAATTTCTTCATTCTTCGGACGTACCAATAATTGCGATGGTAGTAAAAATACATGAGTTTTAACTATAATATACATTCCCATTTGCAATGTGCAAATTTCTTCCAACCGTACCAAAATAGACCCAAGACTCGGGAAATACAAACTTTACACTTTAAGCAACTAGCAAATGTAAAATAAACTTAATCTAACAGGGTAGGCTAAGGTGTAAAGGTGGAACAAAATAAACAATTAGTGTATTTCCTAAAGGATTGGCTCTACGGGTTGTTCTAGGGGTATCTTACTCTTAAAGTGAGAGTAAACAAATGGTTTATATTGGGGTTAACTAACCAGTGTAGTTATTTAATAAGCAACATGTAAAGGCAATTTAGGTGTAATCTTAAAATTTACCAATTTAAACAAGTTATTCCATCTAAATCCATAGTACTTATCACTGCGGTCTCGAATAGATATACCAAGCTAAGTTCTAAAGTCTACTACATCACCGGCACACTCATATTTTGTGGAATTTGGGTAAACATTTAGAAACGAATAAGGTTAAATCCTCACAATATCTAACAAGGGTTATTGTGTGCGGGTTATGTATCAAGTAATTTCACAAAAGTATGCTTGAAATTTTTTTAAATTTGAGCATAATTTAAGCATTTTAGTGTGAAAAATTAGGACAAATAAATATTCTAATTCCACCCCCCCACTTGAGTTATACAACATCCTCATTGTATAGATAAAACATTAAATACGGGAATTAAAAAGAATTAGAATGAGAAACTCCCCTGATATTTGCTCAGTAGATTCTCCATGTTGAGTTTATTAGCAAGATTTCGTGTTGAACAGCCGTCTTGATGTTTCAAGACTCCAACACGTCAAGATCTCCAAATTTGTAAATTCTCCACCAATATTCGTCGATATTTTTTTCACGAGGTCCTATATAAAACATAGGAAAAAACGTGTATTCCTATCTTGATACTTACGGTTAATTTAAACTAAACTAAACAAACTAAATATTGGTCAGTCTGGTGAATACGCCATATCATATGCATGAATACACCATTTTTTACAGAACTGACAATACCATTTTTAAAGTTCATAAAAAGTAAAGAGTGATAACGTCCAGACAATCAATATATGGTATGGAGCGGATACGCTGTATCGATGTCTTGGAAGACAGACTCAATAAAATTAAATATCACTCCGAGTTGTCTCCCGGGAAGCACTTTTGTTTACAGCAAAGTCTTTAAGTTAGACTTTACTTCAGCTTCTCACTCGGTGCGCGTAACCATCCATCCTTCATCCATCATCCGAAAGATTTCCTTGTAAGCTTGGCACGCCGCATTACTTGTGAATCACAACAACATATTCTTCTTCATCTTTGAACGAGTATTTGATCATCATGTATCTTTTTATCTGGCAAACCGGCACCTTATGAGTTTTGATACCACATAACTCATTTCCTTCTTCATGAGTTTTGTTTTCATATTCCCCTTCATCATAATTGTGGTAGTAAATCTAATGGCTCTTCCATCTTTTCCAACAATCATTGCTTGATCTGTCATCACTGATTAAGCCCTCTATGATAGATTTATTTTGTAAAGCTTCATCTTTTAGTTCGCTATCTTCCAGAGCCTCATATCATTCAATGTCTTGGTAATGGAGAGAGTTTCTAATATGGTAAGCTTCGGGTAAATTTCCTCCATTACAATAACCATCCTCTCTCCAGCTATAGGTTGGCCATTCTGAACACCTAGTTTTATAGTTGAAAGGCTTGCAAGTATGTTTGACTGGTTTCAGTTCCTTCCATATTCCATTATCAAGCCATGGCTTGTCATACACCCATGGTACATTCTCGTTCCATTCATAGATCCAGTCGTCTTTGTAATCTTCATAAGTTTTAAACCCAATAATATCCTTTGTAAGTAGGTTTGGATCTACTTTGAGAAGGTAATTAAATTCATCGAATGACAAACAGAGAGGTGTCTCATAGTCAAAAATGTCAGTTTCTATCTTAAAAATTTTGGCGGTTTCTTCCTCCTTGTCACTCCAGTATTCTTTAAGATCAGAAGATTCATCATTAGATACCTCAATTTCATCACCACCCATTTTCTAGTAATCCCACAAAGCTCCTTTGGTGAATATATCCATCGTTTTATAGTTTACGAACTTTGTAGCCAGCCATCCTTCGAATCTTGGATTAGTTGGGTCCCATTTTATTACGGGTCTGTTATTTCCCTCGATGCGAGAAGGCGGGTAGTATTTTCCAAAAAACTTAGCAGTTAAGTCGACCCAACAAGTGATTGATTCTTTGGTTCTATCAAACCATCTTCGTGCACCTCCAGCCAATGAGATTGGGAAAACAACAATTCTCAGTTTATCATGATCTATATTGGGTAACTTGATTGGGTTAATAATCTTTAGGTAGTGTTCAATATGCTCAACTGCATCTTTCCCGTTTGTTCCACTAAAAGCATTGTTGTGCAGATCATCCAAGAATTTTCCTTTCAATTCATAAGCATTTTTCTCGTTAATTGAATACTTGTAATCCCGGAATAGTAATCTGCTTTGTTATTAGGCACAAATGTTACCATACTTGACTCCTGTAACAAAGGTAAAAATATCAGCAGGATTTGCTCTGAAGAAAGATAGAAAAATTTTAGCATGGAAATCAAATACAAAAACTCAGAATTCTGATACTATTTCAGATGATTGATACGCTGTATCCATTGGAAGTGGATACGCCGTATTAATCGATTAAATGAATACATTGTATTGGACAGAAAGTTGGATACGTCGTATCCAATGGAAGTGGATAGCCGTATCGAGTTATCGACCAGAATAGTGTATTAGCAAAATAATTAAATTAAACACATAATTATACAAGAAAACAATTAAACTAACAGATATACAAAAATATACAAGAATGTACACAAATCTAATTAACACTACTCCTAAGGGTTAGATCTAATGTTAAGAACCAAAATATAAAATAAAAATCAAGATTAATTTTCACTCCCTCGCAACGACGCCAAAAACTTGATGTGTCGTTGTGTGGTGTATATTTTTATGATTCAAGTTTAAATTTATATTTTGCTGACTTAACCAAAAACAACACTTTAACGGGCAGTGTACCCGGTCGGTGGTAGATTCGTGGTAAGTAGGGTGTCGAACACTTGAAGCGAGGTTAAATCTCTCAATTTATTTATATCTTGGTTATCTAATCTAAGTTAATTCTAATCTAAGTCAAACCTATACTAATCCTATGTTAGTTCTAATCCTAATTCTAATAGGTAAAAGTGGGGGTTTCAGCCTGAGAGACTGGCACGGGTTTGGTTGGTGACTACAATCAATTCAAGACACTTTAACCCACGCAAGCAAAATAACAGAAGATAAAAGAGCGATCGAGCCTTATGATAGAAAACTGTATTAGCCATCATTAATCCGATTAGAAGTTGGTTTGTTTATTCAGTGCAATGATTACTTATCTCAAAGAGGCATATCATTCTTAGACTTAGGCGGGACTTCATCCTAAGACCTAGACACATTAATTCTGTAACAATTAAAGCATCCACGTAAAGCATCCTTATTACCTGATTATAATCTATCTTGGGGATTAAAGAAATGGTGATCTTGTTAGACCATAGCTCATAGAGACTTTACCCACTTACTGCTTAATGACAATTTATACACTAGTAGTCCACTTATCCAACTATCCAATAGAATTAGAACATTATTTGTTGAATTATCTAGATTAACCTACTTGTCAACATGTTCAATAAACCAAAGACAGTTTCCATTAACTAGTTAAGCCAGAAGCGTTCCTTAGCACGATTTTAGAAGGACAATACTTGTGATCCTATGATTCTAGATGTATAAATTACTATATGGAGAGCTATCCTGGCATCTAGATTACTTGGTCCGTATCACTAGATCTAGTTGAATGATAGGTCACATACAAAAGCACGTAAACAAGTATGAATTGATAAACATAAACAAGCATACAACGATAAATTAAGAAATCGAGATATAAACAAAACCAAACATTCAGATCTTTATAATAATGGCTAATACCCGAAGGTATTAGCCGTTAAACATCATAATTAATACAAGAGTAATTGTTTTAGCCAAGGTAAACTAACCGAATTAATGAAAGATACCAAAAACTGAACAATTACAAAAGTATAAGAAATTACACGTTATCTTCTATGGATTAGAATGCATTGCAAGACCTCTTCTGCTCTTTTTCTCCTCTAAAAATCGAATTTTATGGTTTAGGTATCGAGAATATGATTTAGCACACTTAAAACTCATTTTTGAGTTTTCTATTTATACTGTCTGGAAGTCGGTTCGATACAGCGTATCCAATGGGTTGGATACGGCGTATTGGAGTTTTCTTGGAGTAGGGACCACGTTTCATATCTTCCAGAATATTCACATACTAAATCTTCAATACGGCGTATTGGTCTTCTTTGGATACGACGTATTGAGCTTGTTTCCTTTGTGGTCTTTGGTGAGTGTAGGCCCGAATACGCCATATCTTCCTTGATGGATACGGCGT
The DNA here is from genome assembly GCA_026074375.1 of Tanacetum coccineum. Classification (NCBI taxonomy): domain Eukaryota; kingdom Viridiplantae; phylum Streptophyta; class Magnoliopsida; order Asterales; family Asteraceae; genus Tanacetum; species Tanacetum coccineum. The sequence goes on from BQNB010095165.1 coordinate 18,809, forward strand.
ATTGGTTGTCAGAATCATTAGTCTTCAAAATATCTTTGTTTAAGCTCCAGAATGTGCGCCTTTTGCTAATATTCACCAAGTACTCCGTAATTACTCCAATTCTCAAATATAAACGATCAAGTAACAATTCTTTGCAATAATTATACAAAATGGGTTAATTACATGGGATAAATTATGCTATAAAATAGATGTTATTTGATGTCATCAAATATCCCCCCACTTGAATCCTACTTGTCCTCATGTAGCCTTTAGAAGTTTATAAAAAATGTAGCCCTAAGTATATTTTATGTTAAGCATTTATTTTATCTATTACAAGTACACAACCAAACACCTCACGAAATAGGAAGATGAAAACACTCAAATCACTCAACTAATCTATGTGGTAACATGTAACTAATTTGCTCAATTACTCGGTCGTGATGAGTATTCTATCATAAGCTTGGCAAGGATACACATCTCCACCACTAAAGCTAAGGAGTAACAAGTTTATAAAGGTAAATATGGGTTTGTATGATAAGGCTTAGGGTTGATTACTCTAACTAATCTTCATCGATACCAATATTATAGGAGGGCGACAAAGACCATACATACACACCCGTAACGACGGGATAGACACATGTGACTGCTCACTCCCACCTCGAATAAGCTAAAGAGTAGGAATAGTAGAGTAATATAGGGTATGGATCTTCTAACTTTCACCAATAGTAATACACCAACAAGGCAGCTAAGACATGCATACATGGCTGTAACGATGGAACAGACATGTACGCTTGATCACATCCTCATTCGCATAAAACCCATGGTTAATGATTAGGAAAGGGAATTAAATTATTGTTAAATAAAAGTTACAAAACAAATAGATTAAGTCTAAAATACAAGTTGCTAGACACTTTTTCCCGACCGTTACCACGATAAAGACACAACTATTTACAACGTCTTGATCATAGATCAAAAACAACAACCTAAGTTGGCATTCTCGTAACGGTCAACTTCCCAATCATCCCATACTTTACATACTTTACAAGGCAAGTGGCGATATCTTCTACTTTATACAATACTCTACATCGTCGATTTGTATCAACGAATAATCGATCCTTCGTGTGATTCCTTCGGTAGTTGCGAAACGATTATCTTCAAACTTTCCTTCTCTTTTTTTGTTGCGATTTTTCTAATTTTTTTGATATATTTTTTTTGCTAACATTATACTACAAAACTCAGTGTAGTTTCACCATCTTCACGATCATAATAATTTTGGTTAATTCCTTCGATAATTCCTCGTTCTTCGGACATACCATTAATTGCGATGGTAGTAAAAATACATGAGTTTTGACTATAATATACATTCCCATTTGTGATGTGCAAATTTCTTCCAACCGTACCAAAATAGACACAAGACTCGGGAAATACAAACTTTACACTTTAAGCAACTAGCAACTGTAAAATAAACTTAATCTAACAGGGTAGGCTAAGGTGTAAAGGTGTAACGAAACAAATAATTGGTGTAGTTCCTAAAGGATTGGCTCTACGGGTTGTTCTAGGGGTATCTTACTCTTAAAATGAGAGTAAACAAAGGGTTTATACGGGGGTTAACTAACCAGTGTAGTTAGTTAATAAGCAACATGTAAAGGCGATTTGGGTGTAATCCTAAAATTTACCAATTTAAACAAGTTACTCCATCTAAATCCATAGTACTCATTATTGCGGTCTCGAATAGATATACCAAGCCAAGTTCTAAAGTCTACTACATCACCGGCACACTCATATTTTTGTGGAATTTGGGTAAACATTTGGAAACAGATAAGGTTAAATCCTCACAATATCTAATAACGGTTATTGTGTGCGGGTTATGTATCATGTAATTTCACAAAAGTATGCTTGAATTTTTTTAAATTTGAGCATAATTTAAGCATTTTAGTGTGAAATTTTAAGACAAGTAAACATTCTAATTCCATCCCCCCCACTTGAACTATACAACGTCCTCGTTGTATAGATAAAACATTAAATACATGAATTAAAAAGAGTTAGAATGAGAAACTCCCCTAATATTTTCTCGGTAGATTCTCCATGTTGATTTATTGAGCAAGATTGTGTGTTGAACAACCGCTTTGAAGTTTCAAGACTCCAACACTTCACGATCTCCAGATTTGTAAATTCTCCACCAATATTCGTCGATATTTCTTTCACGAGGTCATGTATAAAAAATATAAGAAAAACGCGCATTCCTATATTGGTACATATGGTTAATTTAAACTAAACTAAACAAACTAAATACGAGTTAGTCTGGTGAATACGCCGTATCATGTTCATGAATACGTCGTATTGCTAGAACTGACAATAATGTTTTTAAAGTGCATTAAAAATTAAAGACTGATAACGTCCAGACAATCAATACGCCGTATGGTATGGAGCGGATACGCTGCATTGATGTCTGGGAAGACATACTCGATAAAATTAAATAACATTCCGGGTTGTCTCTCGGGAAGCACTTTTGTTTACAACGAAGTCTTTAAGTTAAACCTTTTTTCAGCTTCCATACACTTGAAATCACTCTCTTCTTAATTCTGTTATTCTTGTTTGGATATGACGCTTCTATTTGAAATGTACTCACGAGCTATGATGCTGAACTTACTGCCAGTCTTTGTTCTATCATGCATAAACAAGTCAAAACATTATATCATGATATACATACAAAAATATGAGAACCTGTTTTAAGTTAGATACATCACGATATGAATAATAAATGTACAAAAGATATAAACAAAAGATAAGGGTAGGGGGACTCATGGTCTGGCTGCTGCGGATCCTGCTGGGCTATGGAGGTGCTGGCACCATCAGTCCTCTGCCTGGTGCGTCTCTGGAATGCTGCAGGTGAGCTCCCCCAGAAGGTCCCATCGAATGCCTGAAATGTCTGCCCGCTAGCCTCCATGAGCCGTGTCATACATGAAATCATCCATGTGAAGAATCTCCCCTGATCAGTCACCGATCTCTTTACAAGTCCCCATAAAGTCCTGACGTCCTGTCGCAATCTCTGTACCTCCTCCTCAAGTCTCCCTAATCTCTGAGGCATAGTCTTACCGGCAGCAGGAGGTGGTGGTGGTGGCTGCTGAGGTGCCTGCACGGGTACCGGAACAGCCTGGTCACCCTCATCCACAGCAGGAGCATCCTGAGCGACTACAGGGACATTAGCCATAGCATTAGGCTGCCTCTCTAGTCCCATGGCTACCCAATCCCATGTATAATCAATCTCCATGCAGATCTGTAACCTTACTAGCTCAGCCATATCGATAACCGGGAGTGCACGGGCAATAACTGTCAATCCCCAAAGCCTCTCCTCCGTTAGGAGTCCAAAATGCTTGGCTAATCGAGCTACAAACTGACCTCCAAAGATAAGATCCAAGCTCTTCCTCTCAGCAGCAAACAACCTCAAGTACCTAGCTAATAAATAAGGGATGTTGACCGAGCCAACGTCCATCCATCTCAAGTAAAATAAATCAGTCACGGTCACCTTCTCAGGTGCCTGACTCCTCCCAGCTATACTGCACACAATTAACTTGTGGCACAACCTAAGAATCGGATCCCTATTCGAAGTGTAAGATGGGGCTGTGACAAGGAAATCTCCAACAGATGAGATCCCTATCCAATAATCCCTCAGATCCCCCTTTTTGGGGATCTGCCTCGCGTTATCGGCCCAGTATGCACCGATGTCACACCCCGACCAAGGCAGAAACTCAGGAATGTAACATAATGATCAATCATAACACAAGGTACAAAATAGAGAAAACTACATTGCAAAAACTCCAAGTGCTATGAAGACCATCAACCTCGAACAAACTTGAGTGATGTCCCAAATCGCAACTAAAATCCACAATCTCTTACAATTATTCAACTACCTACACAGGGGACCATAATCTAAACTTAATCCTAAACTTCCAAATACTAAAATCAAAACAACAAGCAAGCAAGACTTCACACCAAATTCTACTCGGGATACTTCTAAGTCCACTATCACAATCACCAAACTATTCCTCTTTGTCTTCACCTGAAAATGATACTCGAAAACGTCAACAATAATGTTGGTGAGCTCGTAGGTTTGACCTTAAACCCAAAAGCTGTGCTAATATTTCAACAGTGGACAATAGTGTTATATAACAGTGAATATATGCAAACAATTCAAAACATTGCATCCTATGCTAGTCAATCATCATATGTCACTTACGCACCTAAAGGGCCTACTAGCTAGAGCACTAATATTAGGGCAGGACCTCACACAAACTTGGGTAGGCGTACCCATCCGCTCTAATAATCACACAAATACTGGGTAGGCGTACCCATCCGATCTAATAATCTCACAACACTGGGTAGGTGTACCCATCCGATCCAATAATCGTTCATAATATTCAAATAACAGTCATAAGCACATATCTTGTCCCAAAAACAAAACCACATTTCGCACAGTTCAATTCAAAATATTTCAAAACACATTTGAGTATCATTTTACCCCAACGAAAAAACTATAAAAAGTGGGGCTACGAGAACTCACCTTAAGCAAGTCTTTAGCAACCAAATCTCAATCACACAAGCAAATGCAACGACGCCCGCACACGACCTAGTCCAATAATGTCTCAATTTAATCATCCAATTCCCAAAACAATCTTCACGTTTGATGCATAGAGTTTAGACGCGTTGTACAATTACCCAAAACAATTTAGTGGTGTGATGGTTGACGACATATTTCCACAATCGTATCAATCTCATTCCCCGATAATACATACTTATACTATTTAGAGAAAATAGGTAAGTAATATAAATAAATATTTATAATCAATAACT
>BQNB010095166.1:0-25936 GCA_026074375.1 Tanacetum coccineum
GATGGCTCATCCCGGATAGATATCCTGGCGGTCATACGGTGTACAGGTGGGACATAGTTGGCCAGAGCTGGGTGCTCCTCCTCCTCTTCCTCATCCTCGTCCTCATCATCGTCATCATTATCATCCCTATCAGCAAGGTAGTCAGCTGGATCCTCCTCGGGATCCTTATCGTTCTCTTCTGGCTCCTCCTCTGGATCAGACTCGGGAACATATCCTGGTGAATCTGCAGTGGGTGAGGCAGCAGTAGGTAGTGGCTGGATCCTCGCCGAGAGTTATCTCATCTCCTTGTGGTATGTACTCAGTACTACATCGGTTCAGGGAACAAGTCAGTGCGGGGATGGTGACTGCGGCTCTCGGGGCCAGGTATGTTTTCAGGCGATGGTGGTGATGGTTGGAACCTCGAGGCCAGGTATGTAGTCAGGTGATGGTGGAACCTCAAGGCCAGGTATGTAGTCAGGCGATGGTGGAACCTCGGGGCCAGGTATGTAGTTAGGAGATGGTGGAACCTGATAAGCAGCCATTATATAAGCACATGGGTCCTCTGGCATAATGGGTGGTCAATCAACTCCTGGTGAACCAACGTCTGAATCGTCCTCAACTGGAAAGGATACTGATGTGTATGTAACTGTAGAATGCTCAGAATCTGACATGATAATATCTGAAATCAAAATTAGCTTATATAAGTATGCTAATATAAGACTCTTATAGTAATATACATTTATATTATAACATGTATCAATCATGAATATCAATCATGCATGCATCTAGCCTAACCGACTAATGCACAATTAGTGTATGTATGTCCCGTGAAAACCCCTTTGTATGAATGCAATGTTTGAAAACGGTTATAGTCCAACAAAAACATTTGACCTGGTTCTCTATAACCTTGGCTCTTGATACCAATCTGTAACACCCCCAAATTGGGTCGCAGCGGAATAAGGGTCCGGGGCGTGTTACTTCTCAGATCAATAACACAAGATAATATAAGAACGACCAAAAAGTCGTTTAAAACTGATACATTGGATTTAATAAAGTATGTGTTACAAAAGCCCGAAGCTTTACTTGTTTACTTGTTATTATTACAAAGATTTCCAGCCCATAACAGATATTATTTTTTTTTACAAAGATCTCCAGCCCTTAACAGATACATAAAATGTAATGCTGACATACATCTTTAATGCAATGAATTTCATAATATAACCACCCAATTGTATCTTTCGCCACCTCGTGCTTAATGGACTGAAAAACATTTGCATTTAAAAGTCAACATAAGTTGGTGAATTAATAAGTTTATATGTAAATGTATTGTAAGGACCGCAAGTCTTTCCCAAGGATAATGCAACAGATGCAGACTCACAAAATATATTACGTTTACTAAGCTCTTGACACGAAGCTCGACATAATTGAATACAATATATAAATATGCCTACATTACCCGTGGATGATGTTCAACCCGTAAATCCTAGTATCTGACATGATATACGTCGTTTACAGTGATAGGCTAGTCACCCCGAACGGGGAGGTCAATCCCAAATAGATCTATCTATAATCATACGCGCTCACATTCCAGTAATTGACAGTTCATGATTCATGGGCATAGTGGGTTATCGCTACTTAGGCAAAACGTAATCATGATAAAATGTACACTTGCGTCCAATTTGTAAAACATGCATATGTTTCTCACCCCAAAAACTTGTAATTTAATAATTGTAAAACATGGGGCTATGAACTCACCTCGAGTGAGTAAATTGATAACAAAATATCCCAAGTAAAAACGCGTCACGCTAACGCTCGAATGCAACCTAGTTAATATAGGTCGAATCAGTATTCAAGCACGTTGTCTAACAAAAACTGTATATAATCCTATATAGTTATCATCGTACTATCGTTCGGGCTATCATAATTTAAGAGGTCATGACATGACGTACGAGGAGTTAGGACACTTTAAATCGTAAATCCAACAACTCGTCAATACGCCATCCGAAGAAGCCTCATTATGAAATTCCACTAGTTAAATAGAGCACTTTGATAATATACTATATAATTCTATTTAGATTACTATCACCATCTATCTGTTTATAAAACAAGTTTTTTGAATCGTAATTCTATAGTAAAAACGTTATTATTTTCGCCTTTAGTAAATATGACATAACTTTGTAGTATTTAAGACCGTTTCTTGCGTTTCTTACGGCCCACGCTTTACGTATTAAGTCGACGGGATCATAAAATACATTATTTAGGTTTTTTAAGTTTCTGTGAATGAATAGTGTTTTTACTGTTAACAACAGCTATAAATTTATGTTTTATACTTTTAATTAAACGTAAAACGTTTTTGGTCGTATCTTATCGTTATAGCTCCGTTTTTAGTTGATTCATTTCGTGGCACGTTCTCGTAATTGAAAGTTTTTATCATATTATGTATGTGTATAAAGTATAAGTTTCTGTGGTGATGGGATTAGTACTTTTTATAAAATATTGTTTATAAAATGTATAACTATTCGTAAACTTGTAATATGGCGTTATCTTCGTCGTTATTATTTCCGGTTTTTCGAGTTATTTATGAACCCTCGATCCTTATGACATGCTATTATCTTATAAAATCATAAACACTATTGACCCCACCTAAATTTCGATATTACTAAAACAGCCAATTAAGTATATTTTTTTCCAATATGTTTCAAATATGTTTTAAAACTTGTTTTTAGGACTTTTTAGCTTTACCACTTTGTTACAAACCCATTAGAACCCTTAATATCTTATGTCTCACATATATTAGGTCCATTAGGTCATGTTTTGTTCATGTGAGTCCAAGATAACAAGATTAACATGTTATTTTACCATTTTTACTTGTAACTCATAAGTTGACTTTTAGAAACCCAAATTTGCACTTAAACATGTTTACTCTTAAGCATCATGTTAAAAACACCTTAATTCACTTTAACTTATTATTATCATCCATATGACATGTAAATAAGTGTACAAAACATTAATCATATGTAAAAATCCATTTTACATATTCAAAAGTACCCTAGATGGTGATTTAACTAAGTATAACATATGAACACATAAAATCTTAGTTATGAAATGATTAAGCTTTATATATAACCTTGTGTGGATGAGTAGAGAAAAGAAAACCAATCCTCACTTGTGATTCAAAATCTTGGCTTGAAAAATTAGAATGAAACCCTAATTTTTCCCAAGTAAAACCCTTTCTTTCTTTTCTTGATTCCTTCCTTGCAAATGGTGAACCAAACCTTGGAACCACCTTAGAATACCTTAAGTATGATGTGAGTATGCTTGTATAATGATAGAAAATCAAGCAATGGATTACCCAAAATAACTATTTTGAGCCGTGGGGTATAAAGAGACAAAGGGAGAGACTTTTTGTAATTTTTGGTTTATGTGTTTATGAAAGTAAAGAGTGGCATGCATGTTATTTATAGTGAAAATATTCTAATTAACACTAACTGGTCACTTTCATCTAACCTAGCATAAGGTTAGTTTGTCAGTGGTTCATGGTGTAAGAGTTGGTTCCATATGATCTTTCTTAACCTAGAAATTTTGGAGGTAAGTTGATATTCTGGGTCCTATCCTTGAAATTTCGGCCCATGGTCCATGTGATGTATATTGATTATTTTGCGGTAGTGGGTAAAATCGTGGGTATTCGTTTTTAGCGTAGTTAGGTTTTGGTGCTTCCGGGATGTCGAATTCGCGTTGTATCGCGAAAACGTAAAGCATTTACGTAGCCAATATAAATAAGATGAAAAAATGTTTATTAATTTATCTCATACTTAATCATATAACACTTGCTTGATGTAAACATTTAATCGTTTAATGCCCGTTTACATTGAATGATCATTTTTAATTTACGCGATTTAACTTAACATTTATGGTTTAAGAGCAAACGCGTAAAACCCTAAAAATAAATTATGAATTACATTAATGTCATAAAAATGAGCCTATTAAAAACTGAGTTGTTATAGTTTGTTTCAACATATTAGACACACCATAATAATGTGGTATTCTATAAGTATTGGAATTATGAGACTTCTAGAATTCCTAGATAACCATTAATTATCTTTTAGATAAATATCATGTCAATAGGTCGAAGCAAAATGAATACAAAAGTATTTTAAAAAACAAGTGCATGCTATAACGTATATTTCTTTGAATAGTTCAATAACTCTATGTTCATGTATTTCAAGAAAACAGAATATGTCAAGTATACGTTACAAGTCTTTGCATAATTCAAGGACCTTATTGTTCATGTGTTAATTAAGAAGACATAACAATTTTACTACTTACTTTATGTTATGAGTCATTGATAAAATCAAGGACATCTATATTATGTTTAACAACGAAACACAATTATTCTAACTAAAGTAATTATGAACGCAAACTCTTGAGTTCAATAATAATTTCAAGTTAATTTTATACTTCATAATTATGATTATATAATTTAACCATATGTCTATTGACTAAAACATGTAGTCAAAATGTTGAAGTAGCTTACTATTATATCTTGACATTTAATTGTAATAGGACAACAAACATCTTGTGTGTTTAAGTCCTAGTAAAATGATTAGCTTCCTTACCTTGCGGTCAAGAGAAACCAATAATCATATCGTTATATGTTGTTCCTTGCACACACTTAAGATTTCTCCCACTTGTGTACGGGACAACATTATTTAATACGACACGCGCTCGAAAGTATAAACAATATGATAGTGTCATAGATATTACAAGTAGATTTCGAACCATAATGTTTAATAAGGAATTGTGGATTATTATTCTATAGATAACTTTTTTGGAAAGCAACATCGGAAAGGCAACGGGTTATCTATAAAATAAAATGCAATTTTCCTTAAACCATGGACGTTCATATTCGGAAAGTAATGAATTATTTCAAAGGAGCTAGAAAATAATATGGGCAAATAACAAGGAAATAAATCTTGTAGCTCCCACTAGATTTGATATCATAACATGAATGTCATTTCAGTAGTAAAACGCAAAGCTCTTACTGGATTTGTCAACATTGTAAGTGTTACATTACCAGTAGAAAACAAATAGCGATTTATCTACTTTCCTATTTACTTAAAATGCCTACAAGTAGCAATGTACTTAGGTATTGAACTGAGAATATGAAGTTCTACTTATGTAGATGAGGGACTAGGACTAGCATTCTTGCTTTCATGAACTGAAACATTTTAGCATGTAATTCCTCCTTAATCGGTCTGCGTAGCCACAAGGGTGTTTAGCACTTATTAGGAATAAATCGAGTCCAAGGAAATTTACCTAGAATACTTGCTAGCAATTTTCTTTACTCATTGCGGTTTAAACTCATACATCGTGACAAGTGCAAGATGTCGTTATTTTGGTAGTTGTAGACAAAATGTACTCTAGTTACACAAAATATATTATCTTTCAAAGAATTCAGAACCGGAAGAGGGTAATGAAAGATTAAAAGTGAGTTTAAATATAATTGATAATAATTCAATTATAACCCTATCTTATTCTTTCAATCAATGAGAAGAGATAGGAGTAAGTCTCACTCTTCTTACCAGGAAAAGAGACTATGTTTGTCTTCTATGAAAAAACAAACTTTCGTTTTTCAATTTACTGTTTGTAATAACCTTATTAATCAGAAATAGAAAGTTCAATTTAGTATTTTTTGATAATTAAAATCTTATAGAATTAACTAACCAATTAATTTACTAATTAAGCACTAAGATCCAACTTGACCTACTACTTATTAAACAGAGGTTCTGACCGTTAGAACAAACAAGTAGGGAAGAGTAAGCGTTACTGAGCGTTATTTGCATTTAAGGCAACTCTTAGATTATGAGGACAATCTAAGCTTTAGTATTCATATAATAATGTCGTGAGCATGTTAGTTCTCTATCTTATACCTCAAGTCTGTGGTTGATCAAGGTAACCGGATTTAAGGTCAGATCAAGCAAGAACGTGCAAAAATAGATTAGAGGTAGAGACAAGTGACCGTAATTTCATGTGATTTGGAATACCTTGAGGTTGACCAAAGAGGATAAGCCAAAATGCATGTGTTATGGTTGATGGCATTGACTTAAAATTTTAAAGGGGTATGCAAACAGAAATGTGGTTAAAATGTCGTGTACAAAGAGGCATGCAAACACCTTTGGTAGCATCTAATTTAAAAACCTTTAATAATGACACTGTAGTGACATGCCATGGTTCATGGTAACTCCAATCGAACGCACAAAGAAGCGGAGAATCAGGTCAGCGCAAAGCGTATTAAAAACCTGAGTTCTTTAGGAGTGTTGACCACTTTCGCCTTAAACTTCGCTTATAGTTTGTTCTAGTGGATGAACCGTACTTCACATGAGTCCATAGCGTCCAGTTTTAAATATTCTTGAAATCAAGTTTCATAGTTTAAAGTCTTATTAATTTTCTCAAAATCGAATTTTGCACGAAACAAATAATAGGTCACTATGAACAAGTATTTAAACGTGTAATTAATAGACTAGTTTTAATATCATCTTTCACTAGGTATTAGTCCGTTTTGCATACATATTAGACGTGTAAACAAGTAAACAAGTAATACTATGCCTATTAGAGACAAATACAAAAGATGACATTAATTAACAAGTAAACAAGTAAAATCCGAGTTCTCTTACGAGTCTTCCCCAATTGGAGAACCATAAGACCCTCACTAGGTTTTTATTAATGTGCCTAGATCGCCTCATTCATCACAAGAGTGATTGAGTAGGTCTTATGGCCGGAATAAGATAAGCAAAATCAGACTAAATATGTAAAAGATCTAGTTTCCAAAAATAAAATATTTTAGTTACCATAAATAAAATCAAGATCTTTTATATATATAGTGTGATTTATTATAAAAAGGAAGCACAATCAGACTAAATATTTAAAAGATCTATTTTCCAAAAATAAAAGATTTTAGTTACTTATAAATAAAATATCATGATTCTTTTTAAGATAGTGTTGATTTACTTCCTATCAATCATAAGATAATCTAAAAGGAAAATTTATTTACTAAATTAACAATTTTTTTTTAATGTCCTCTTTTAAACTATATTATAACCATTAATAGTTATCAGATCTAGTTCTATATACATATTTACTTAATTTTATATGGCATGGTATTTGCATAATCTTTGCATTTTTGCAGAAAAATAATAAATAACATATTAAGCGCCCTAGCAAATTCAAGCATAGTGAATTTTAAATCTAGGCGTTAAACACATATCAAGACAAGATATAATTCAAAAAGTGTAACCCTAATACCAAAATGAGGTGGCTCGTGATGCCACTGTTGGGATTTAACAAACTAGGTAACCAATTAGCTACGAGTACGCAGCGGAATAGATCTAGTTTTAGCATATAGATTAACACATAAATAAATTAAACAAGTAATTTACTGACCTTTTGTTTAATTCTAAAAATCAATAAACTTACGTCGAATCTTGATCTTGAAACGAGTGATTAAATTACCACCTCTACGGTTGCTCACACAAACACGTCAACCAAGTATGAGTCGATTGCTAGTCTACCTTCACGAACCAAACACCTTGTGTTGTATAATCAAACCAAACGCACCACTTGAGCTTGAACCGATTGAAAACCAATAAACCAAAAAACCCTAATTCGATTAGGGTTTTAAACCGAACCAAAATTCCTAGATCCGAATAACAAGAAACCCTAGTTATGGTTTTATAGCTTCAATTCGAATAGGAAACACCCATACGAGCACACAGTAGAGAATCTTGATCGTCTTCAAAAAAGTGAACAAGAAAACTGAAACCTCTTGGTGGGGAATTGACGATTTTGGTGGAGAGAGAAAAAACGAAAAATCCTAAATAAGGATTTAGGGTTGTTAGCTGCGGGTTTAGGGAAAAGAGGATGAGCACCGAAACGATTAAAGGTTTTAGGGATTTGATGGAATCAATGAATGAATGAAAAATGTCGGTGTGGGGGGGGTTTATATAGGCTCCCAACCCTAACCCAATTCTTGTAGAATAAGAAAAAAAAATTTATAATAAAAAGTCAAACTTGACGAAATTCTTTTAATGGTCAATTAGCGTTATGGAGAATGATTAGGCGTAAAATATATCAACTAAAGCTAAAACTGCAACTAATAAGTTAGTCTTTCACTTTCGTTCGCATCTAGATGTCTTAATCTTTATAATGGGTCAAAATGGGTAATTTTTATTAAAAATTACATATTAGTCGGAATGGGTTAAAATGGAGTTAAACTTAAGGCGAAACATTTAAGTGGGTATAAATAAGTAAGTTTGGCGCGCAGATGGATTATACGATATAAGATTTCATATATGTCGGAATATATATATTATACATACTTATGCATTTTATGCATTTTTCTTATAAATATATTCTTATACGCGCACCATTATTATATCGCGGGTGAGACGTTGTCGCCGTTCTCTCCCTGTTGAATTTCTCGTTCGATACTTCATTGCTTCTCGGTGAGTTCATAGCCCCACTTTTTCTCTTTTAATGATTTTCATAAACTGTTTTCGGGGTGAGAATACATGCTCGTTTTACCATGTAAACCTATTAATTTCTACTACATAAGCGTTACATGACTATTTTTACTAAAGTTTTTACTTGCTTACATGACTTTTAATACATTGTTGTTTACTCATGAACTTACTAAAGCTTGATTTGCTACTACATGATTTGAGATCATTGAATACCCATATATAAAACCGTGAGTTTTGAACACATTATTTGTTTTAAATAGGACACAAGTGTTTTTCAATTGTATGCTATTCCAGATCATATTATTGCCTAAGTACCCTTTGCCATTAAGTCCCTTTTTCAATCATGAACCGTTAAATACCGGCTGAGTAAACGCGAGTGTTGTGGATAGATCTATCGGGATTGACAATCCTAGTCTGGGCTATGGTTTCTAGATAACCATTGACGCATTTAACATTTGAAGTAATTCGTAGGATGTTTGGCAGCATCTGTATCTGTTTTGGGGCAAAAACCTGGATTACTGGTTTGGATCGTAATGCATGTTAAGGTTCAGTGTCATGAGCTTAGCGCAATAATATATATTTCATTTAGACTTGGTGAATTTGTTTCTCTTGTCTACATTACTTAAGTCTTGTGGCCCACTACTGAACGTTTCTTGATTTATTGAATCACTACTTGGATTTCGAAACTAATACTTACAAATGTTGTAACGCTACTTTTCTTACTGAAATACTACTTGAATTATTTCAATACTGCTTTTTACTTAAACATATGAATTCATCAACATTATTGTTGACGTTTTTGCATATATTTTCACAGGTTATGATATTGTTAGCTGTGCATTGGGAGCATTCGAGTCACGCGGATATAAATATATTTTTCAAGGCTTTAAAATTTGAGTATCATTCGACAAATGTTTTAAAAATATTTTCTATTACATTACAAGTGGGACCTGTGTAACTCTGATATTTTATTAAATCAAATGTCACATTTTATTAAAACGTCTCTTTTGAGGTCGTTTTCTGTAACTTGCGTGTATGAACTATGAAGTAGCACCCCAAAGTGGTATTCCGCTGCGTGGTGATATTTGGGGGTGTTACATCAGCGACTTGTTTTATACTTAGGATATTTTTCTTTACAAATCATGTGCAAGGGACAATTAAGCACTAAATTGGCCCAACAATCTCCCCCTATTTTGATAGAAAAATAGCCTAAGTGTAATTAGTAGTAAGTGAGCACAACAACTTCTTCTTACTCTGAATTACAAAAAAAGCCAAAAAAACTCGATCCTTTGCTGTAGACGCTGCTGAAGTTCTTCAGTCTTTTGGAGGTTCAGTTCAGTTCTAAATGGGTTCGGTGCCCAGGTTCGCCTTCAATGACTTGGTTCAACAACAGGGTTCAGTTCAGCACTTGGGGGTTCAGTGACAAGTTTCATGACTGGTTCAGCGCGCAAGGTTCAGTCCAAACTAAAGGGGGTTCAGTTCAGCGAAGAGTTCAAAACTGAAGGTTTAGTTTGTGGTTCAGCTTTGGAGGGGGTTCAACTCTGAGTTGGAAGGGTTCTGTAACACCCCCAAAATCACAACGCATCGGAATACCACTTGGGGTACTACTTTATAGCATAAAGTACAAGTTACAAAAAACGACTCTAAGTGAGACGTTTTGAAAAGTCAACCATTCAAATGCAATAGAAAATATTTTTTTAAAAGCGTTTATTGAATGGTACTTAAATAATAAAGCCTTCAAAAATATATATCTGCGCGTCTCGAATGCTCCCAATGCTCAGCTAGTGAATAATAACCTGAGAAAATACATGCAAAAACGTCAACAATAATGTTGGTGAATTCATGGGTTTATATAAAAATAGTATTGAAATAATTAAAGTAATATTTCAGTAAGAAAAGTAGCGTTACAACATTTCAAAGTATTATTTCTGAAATCCAAGTAGTGATTCAATAAATCAAATAATGTTTAGTAGTGGACCGCAAGGTTCAAGTAATGTAGACAAGAGAAACAAATTCACCAAGTCCAAAAAGTAATATGTATTATTGCACTAAGCTCATGACCCCGAAGCCTTAACTGTTTGTGCCCCTAATAAATGTAGGATGTTCTGTCAAACACCTCAAAGGGTACAATTCAAATGTTAAATGCGCCACATGGTCAACTAGAAACCATAATTCCAGAAAGGGAGATGGGGATTGTCAGTCCCGATAGATCTATCCACAACATTCGCGCTTACACAAATAACTAACGGTTCATGATTGACAGGTGACTTTGATGGCAATGTGGTAACTTAGGCAATAATATTCAAGCAATGATCTGGATAGCATACAGTTTGAAACAACACTTGTGTCCAAAGGTAAAAACATGCATGTGTTCAGAACTCACGATTTTCATATATATAGGTATTCCATGGTCTCAAATCATGTAGTAAGCAAATCAAGCTTTAGTAAGTTCATAAGTAGTCAACCATGTATTAAAAGTCATGTAGTAGTAGTAAGTAAGTAAAAGCTTTAGTAAAAATAGTCATGTAACGCTTAAGTAGTAGAAATCAATAAGTTTGCTTGGTAAAACAAGCATGTATTCTCACCCCGAAAACAGTTTGTGAAAATCATTAAAAGAGAAAAGATAGGGCTATGAACTCACCTTAAGCAGAAGCATCGAACGAGAAATTCAACATAGAAAGAACGGCGACAACGTCTCACCCGCGACCTATAGTAATGGTGCGCGTATAAGAATATATTTATAAGAAAAATGCATAAAATGCATAAGTATGTAAAATATATTTATTCCGACATATATGAAATCTTATATCGTAGAATCCATGAGTGCGCCAAACTTACTTATTTATACCCACTAAAATGATCCGCCTTATGTTTAACTCCATTTTAACTCATTCCGACTAATATGTAATTTTAATAAAAATTACCCATTTTGACCCATTATAAAGGTTAAGACATTTAGATGAGAACGAAAGTGAAAGACTAACTTATTAGTTGTAATTTCAGCTTTAGTTAATATATGTTACGCCTAATCATTCTCCATAACGCTAATTGACCATTAAAAGAATTTCGTCAAGTTTGACTTTTTATTATATATATTTCCTTAAATCTGACCCGTCCAAAACGACCTGCTAAATCACATTTTCATGACTCGGACTCTAAAGCAATTTGATGTAAAACGACGTTTCTAACAACTTTTTAGTTTTAGTCGAGACCCGAAACCCAACAAAAAATGACCAAAATACCCCTGCAAGTTTCTGCAGAAACTTTATTTTTCTAACTAAAATGTAGTATCTAATCCAAAGATTTTCAACTCGTTAACACACGTTTTTAGCCTTAGTTATCCTCGCGAAAAGGTAAAACGGCATTTTAAACAACTTTTTAGTTTTACCCGAGACCCAAAACTTGACAGAAAATGACGAAAATGCCCTTATATCAGATCTGATGCAAACTAAAAAAAAGTAAAACCCAGATTTTATTCTAAGGTTTTCGACCCGTCATTACGCATTTTGATGCTTAGTTATCCTCGCGAAAAAGTTAAACGACATTCTAAACAACTTTTTAGTTTTACCCGAGACCCGAAACTCGACAGAAAATGACGAAAATACCCTTTTTAGTTTCTGCAGAAAATTAAATTTTAATTAAAAGCTGATTGGAATTTTATAAATTTTCTAGACTTCAAATGGTCGCCAAACGTTCGTTTCTAAGTGTTATCAAACAATCCATATACCGAATTGAAGCTACGAACATCCTCTACCATATTCTTATGCCCAAAATCAGATTTAAAATTTTTGACCCACTCGAAATTGACTCGCTAATTTTCTGCACACATATGAGTAGCTTTAAACCACTTCAAACTCCATTTTTTACACCTCAAAAACTCCACAACTACTCTTAAACTAACCTAACTCCTTCTACTAACACCTCAATTCAATGATTCAACCTCAAAATATCACATGCACAATGATCCATGGATTCTAAGTATAATTTTATACACATGCAAACCTAATAAAATTTAATCAGTACAAGTACGTAAAGAAAATACTTACAATTGTGTAGGATCAAAGAAAAAAAATCAATGACACAAACCCTCTTGGGTTTTGCCCTATGCCGAAACCAAACACACCACAAAAATCAAAACCCTCACTTGATTTTATAACTCAAAGTCTTGCACAATCACTTGTAATTAAACCTTTATAACTCCAATTGTACACAAATCAAATAAACCCTTAAAATCAAAACTCTTCAAAAATCATTAACTTCACAAAATCATGCATGGTGGATTCTTTTTCTGAAAGAGTGATAAAGGTTAGTGTGGTAATGATTTAAAAGTGACTAGAAGTGTTTATTGGGATTTTAGTGATGGATGTTGGTGGTTTTGGTGCGGTCTGCCTCGAACACGGAAGGAGAGAAAGAAACAGGTAATTTTTTATAAATTGTATAACTGTGTGTTTAAAGGGGTTCAACCCTTTTATAGGTGGTCAACATGTCTAGTAGAATTCTTATGGGGGTGTTTGTTTTAGTGTTTTATAGGAATTAAATAAAATAAGTGTTTGATTTGTCATTTTGTAGGAGCTAATAACAATATAAAGGGGGTGTTTGGTTTATATATATTTTTTATAAACATTTATACTACATTATTTTGATTTAAAACACTTAGTTAAAATATTAAATAGTGTTAAAGTGCTATTTTTGACACGGTTTCGGCAAAACGCGGGAAAAGTCGAAGAATACTAACAATAAAGATAATTAAGTTTCCGAAGCTAAAATTATGAAATTTTCAAATTTCTTAAAATGCTTTACGGATAAATATCCTAAGCACGACGCGAAAATAGCTAAAGATGACGATTTTCACTAAATCGGGTAAAAGTAAAAAAAATTATTTTTACTTAACGGTAAATATAAGAATAAATTATAATAAATTTATTTACCTGAAAATACGAATTCTCACAGGTTCAACATCGAGGGTTCAGTTTGGGGTTTCAAGAACCTTTCGAAAGTATTTGCTTTAAATACCGAACATTATTACCCACATCGATATGAGTTTTAACTACTGATTTGAACAATTCCAACAATATTTAGTAGGGAGTAAACTCAGGGAAACAGTGGATGTTGGTACCATGGTTACAACTACAAACGGGGCTCCCCCACCCCCCCCCCCCCCCCCCCCCCCCCCCCCCCCACCCCCCCTCCCCCCCCCCCCCTCCCCACTGTCCAAAACAATGCCAACTAAACAAGGAGGAAACAAGATGATTCATGGTTTAAAGATAAAGTGTTATTGGTACAAGCTCAAGCAAGTGGTCAAATTCTACATGAGGAGGAACTAGCATTCTTGGCAGATCCAGGAATCCTAGAAGGTCAAGCCACACAGACAGTCATTACTTATAATGCTGCTTATCAAGCTGATGATTTGGATGCATATGACTCTGATTGTGATGAACTCAACACTACCAAAGTTGCTCTCGTGGCGAATTTATCTCATTATGGTTTAGATGCTCTTGCTGAGGTAAACAATCATGATAATGTGAATAATAATATGATTAATCAAGCTGTGCAGGTGATTTCGTCTTCTGAACAATCGAATGTTGTAAATCATTCAGAGACTGAAATAAACCGTGTTGCAATATCATTCCTTATTCTCAGTATCTGATTGAATCACAACAGGCAGCTGTTCAATAGGCCCGCCTTCAAGAGCCTCTAGAGGTAAATGGATAACCAAGTGAATCATAATGTCAAAGAAAGCAGGAGGATATATGAGCTCGAGATTGCACAGAATATCGACCACCTTGCTCTGAGCTTTCAACATGTCATCCTCCATCAAAGTTGCAGAGCAGATTTGCTTAAAGAATGAACATAGCTTGATTATTAGTTTTGCAACCTCATCGGGCAAGTATTGCTGAAGTCCGTAAGGAAGTAAACGTTGCATCATTATATGACAGTCATGAGACTTCAGGCCTGTTAAATTGGTATCATTATCGGTCACTTTGTGCTTAAAGTTGGATCCGAACCTATCTGGTAGTTTAACTCCTTTGATGAACTGACAAAACTTTTTTCTGTTCTCTGGTGTGAAAGAATATGCAGCCTAAGGCTTTGAGCACTTCTCGTTTTTGGTTTGGCCAAGCCACAAGCCACTTCGAATTCCCAACCTTTTCAAGTCTTGTCTTGCCTTGGCGATGTCTTTAGATTTTTCATTCATTAACAACGTGTTCAAGATGGCCTCCAACATATTTTTTTCGATATGCATGATGTCTAAATTGTGTTTTAGTGTAAGAAAAGACCAATACTTAAAAAATAGATCGTTTAGTCCAGTTCAGCTCGTAAAAGAACATTGCGTTTTATCTTCACACCTCCATAACTCGGATGTTTACCCTTCACACGCGTGGGCAATCTAGCAAGTTGAGCCTGGATTTGATCCCAGTTAAATTTTCTAGGAGGATCTCCGTCTTCTATCTCACCATTAAATTCAAGCGACCTCCTCCATTTATGGGGCTTCTTTAAGAATCTTCTGTGGCCAACATAAGCTGTTTTGCCTAACACACGCATGGATGGAGTGTCTTCATTACATGTAGGGCATGCCTTGTAACCTTGCCCAATCCACCCAGACAAACTACTTCGAGCATGAAAATCATTGATGGTCCATAAAACCATCGCTCTTATATTAAACTTCTGGCCTGTAGCAACGTCTATAGTCTCGACACCTTTTAGGATTTAAAACCACCCAGACAAACTACTCCCGAGCGAAGTGTAATAGGGCTAACAATCAGGATTTAACTCGAAATTGTTATAAGAACAAACAGGATCTATCGTATAGAAGAATCAAGATCAAATTATGCTCTTGGAATTGAATTACTTGAAACTGAATGTTACAAGGTTTAGAATAAAGAAAGGGAAATGATTAACATCACCAAAACTAACTATTACATAGCTTAAGCTAGTATTTAAAGAAATAAAACATGGCTGGAAAATTGGTTATAAATATGTTATGAATAGTTGATGAGTAAAACACGTGCACCTCACGTGTTTGGTTTAAAAACCACACACGTGCACCTCACGTGCACCAACGATCATAACAGACTTTTGAAGTCTGTCAATCCGTCCCTCTTAAAGAATTCTTGTCCTCAAGAATTCAGATTAAAAGCTGGATAATCTCTGTTGAGTTGATCAAGAGGTTACCATGTAGCATCATCTTTGGTTCCATTTGTCCACTAAACCAAACCATACACTGCTACAACATTCTTTTTCTTTCCCATTTTCCTGTCCAAAATTGCTAATGGTTGAGTTGCTATCATGCCATTTTGATTACACTGAGGTATGTCAATTTGGTGTCCACTTGGTGCTTCACCCCTATACCCTTTGAGTTGTGACACATGAAAGACATTGGGAATCTGTGCTTGAGAATTTAACTCTTACTTATAGGCTACCTGTCCCACTTTTGAGAGGACCTTAAAGGGACCATAGTACTTAGGAGAGAATTTGTGCTGTTTATCCACCCTCATAGTTACTTGCCCATGAGGTTGTAGTTTCAGCAAGACCCAGTCACCTTCTTCAAACTGTCTTTCTGATCTTCCCTTGTCAGCTTGTTGTTTCATCCTATTTTGAGCTCTGATTAAATGAAACTTGAGTGTTTGGATGAACTCTTATCTGTTTTTGAGGGTCTTATCCATAGCTTCCACCTTACTTATACCCCCCAAATATGGAACATGTATTGGTGGAGGAATACCATAAACAAATTCAAAGGGAGTTGTTTGAATGGAAGTATGAAAGTTAGAGTTATACCACAATTTAGCTAGAGACAACCATTTCAACCACTCCTTTGGGTGTTCACCAGTCATACACCTCAAATACCCTTCCAAACATCTGTTAACTACCTCTGTTTGTCCATCAGTTTGAGGATGATATGATATGGATTTAAGCAACTGAACTTGTAGTAACTTGAATAGTTTAGACCAAAATTTACTCAGAAATACTTTGTCCCTCTCAGAAATAATTGTCTCTGGAAACCCATGTAGTTTGTAGACATTATCCAAGAATGTTTGAGCAACATGTTGAGCAGTAAAGGGATGTACCAAAGCTATAAAATGAGCATATTTACTCAATCTGTCAACTACCACAAAAATCATAGTCTTGCCTTGTAACTTGGGTAATCCCTATATGAAATCCATGGATATACTAGTCCAAATGTTATTTGGAATAGGTAAAGGTTGCAGTAGACCTGAGTATGCTGCCAAATCTGGTTTACATATTTGACAAACCAAGCACTCCCTTACATACTGTTTTACTTGTTTCTTGAGGCCCTTCCAATATAGCATTAAACAAATCTTATGAGTGGTGACCTTAACTCCTGAGTGTCCTCCAACCACTCCTTCATGAAAGTGTTTTAACAATTCTTTTCTGAGCTCAGGATTATTACCTGCCACAATCTTGCCTTTCCTTGTTAATTGACTGTTAGACCATACATAATGCCTTTTTGCCTTTTGCCCAGTCTGCAACTTAGTGATAATAGCTTGTAATTGATCATCTACCACCCAACTGTCTTCAATTTTCTTTGCTAATTCAGTAGTAACCATTGTAATTACCATGCTTAACAACTCAGCAGATTGTACTCTTGACAGTGTATCAGCAGCTTCATTGTCACTTCCCTTCTTATATACTACCTCATAATCAAACCTCATGAGCTTGGGTAACCACTGCATTTGAGTAGGGGTGGTAATTTTTTGATCCAACAAGTACTTCAAGCTAAAATGATCTGTTCTAATAATGAAGTGTCTATCCAAAAGATATCCTCTCCATTTTTCTAGAGCCAACAGAACATCTAAGAATTCCTTCTCATATGTGGACATACTTTGGTGTTTAAGGGATAAAGTTTTACTCTTGTAAGCAATTAGGTGACCATTTTGTTGAAGTACTGCTCCTATACCCACCCCTAAGGCATCTGTTTCAACTTTAAATGGTTTGGTAAAGTCTGGTAAAGCTAAGACTGAAGTCTTTTGCATAGCAACTTTCAGATTCTCAAAGGCTACGTGTGCTTCATCAGTCCACCTGTACCCCCTTTCTTTAACAATTGTGTCAAAGGCCTACTCACTGAGGCAAAATGCATGATAAACCTCCTATAATACCCAGTGAGACCCAAAAATCCCCTTAATTGCTTGACATTATTAGGGACTGGCCAACCTTGCATTGCTTTGATCTTACTGGGGTCTGTAGCTACCCCTGAAGCTGAAATGACATGTCCAAGATACTTTACTTGTTTAGTGCCAAACACACACTTACTTTGCTTAGCAAATAACTGGTTCTGCTTCATAGTTTCTAAGACAACAGATAAGTGATGTACATGCTCTTCCAAAGTGGCTATATATGAGTATATCATCAAAAAAGAACCCAAAGTAAACTTCCTTAAGAAAGGTTTGAATACCTCATTCATCAATGCTTGAAATGTTGAGGGAGCATTTGTCAAACCAAAAGGCATGACCAAAAATTCATAGTTGCCTTGATGAGTTTTGAAAGCTGTCTTGGGTATATCCTCCTTATGCATCCTGATTTGATGATAACCAGACCTTAGATCTAATTTAGAGAAAATTTTAGCACCATGTAATTCCTCTATGAGTTCTTCAATAATGGGAATAGGAAATTTATCCTTCACTGTGTTTTTGTTTAACTGCCTATAATCCACACACATTCTCCATGTGTTGTCCTTCTTCTTTACCATCACAATGGGAGAAGCAAAAGGACTATTACTTGGCTTAATAACTCCTGAATTCAACAATTCCTTTACCATGTGCTTTATGGCATCTTTCTGCATAGGGGGATGCCTATAAGGCCTAATATTAATAGGTTGAGTGTTTGGGAGTAAAGGAATTCTATGATCATGTGACCTTTTAGGAGGTAATTCTGTTGGTACACTAAAGACATCTGCAAATGTATCCACTACCTTAGCCAACTCAGGGTAAATTTCCTCTCCTTTGTTCACTACTACACAAAAGGCTATAAACACCCCCCCAAAGATCGGTTATGTAAAACCCTATCTCTATGACAAAAAACTAGTGGGAAAGGAATGAATGGAAATAGGTTTTCTTGAAAAAACCAGTTTTCATAATAGAAATCGTATAAAAATTGGTTTTTTGGGGTGCAAACCACTCTTTTTACACAATAAAAGACACTGGTGTGTATGTAACAACATGTCTCTATGTGTTTATGTTATAGACATCATTTTTTATAAAACAACTGGTCTTTTTACACAATCAAAGACACTGGTGAAGTGTAAATGGGTCAATAACATGAGTGGCTTGGTTTTTAGGCACTAAATCTAAAAATTTCAGATCACGCTCAAGTCTCCCGCCTACTCCCGCCCCTTTTTCCAAAATCAAAACCCTATCAATTTTCCCCTCTTCCTGCCGCCCCCTCTTAGTTTTTCCACTCACAGATACAAGACTTTTGCCCTCTTATTTGTTTCAAATATTTTTGTTGGATTTCATCTCCAACACGCACTACAACAAAATGGAGCTAATGCAACATTTTATAAGCAACACTTTTCAAAATTGTTGCATTTTAGAGAATAATAAACTTAAAGCAACATTTTTAAAATAAGTGTTGCATTTTTAAATCTAATGCAACATTTTTCATAAGTGTTGCAAATCTTGTATAATATCTACTTAATGAATGGAGTAAAAAGATTGAACCCACATCCCATCCCTCCTAAAATGAAAATATATTTGACTTCTCCCGCCCTTCCCAAAATATTTTCCCCCAAATCAGTATCCCTCTTTCTCACCCAAAATTGAAAATTTTATTTGTTTCAACCATGTCCATCGATTCTCCCTCCATTCTTTAGACTCACTCCTTTTAGTCCTTTGTAAATTTCTGGTCACTTTGTTACTGCACGATCTGTTATGCAGCCATATTTGATCCACTCTAGAGCTTTTATTAAGGTAACAAAGCAACTGCTAGTGTTATAATATGTTTAATTCCATATTATTATGTTTGATTGTTAATCGTATTGCCAATTAATGTTTAATTAGGTTATAGTATAAGAACCATATTGTTTGTTTAATGTTTATACATGTTTTTACCGGTTCCTTATAATCGATTTTGAAATAGATGTTGTCAATGAAATCGAGACTATTTGGGTGGAATACTGGTTGTGCTATTTATACCATGGCTGCAATATACTCGAATTCCTTATTTTACCTACACCCTACAGTTTTGGGATTTCAATTGATTCTTCCTTAGGGTTGGGGGTTGGGGGTTGCTTATATGATTTTGTTATTATGTTACAGATCATATTTTGAGCTTTTTAAAGTTCATGAATTGGTAATTCCATGAGTAACCTATGGGTGGAAATCATATTCACGTAGACAAAGCTTGTCCACCTCAAAAAAAGTTGAAGGGAGAGAATGCTCTACTTTATGACTGCAAAAGAACTGTGTTTATCGGCAACCTCCCATTTGACGTTAAGGTATATATCTTTTTCTTAATTGATAGCAGGGCTTAGGTTGTGCATTTTTACTTTGAGTTGGTAGTATGGACGGGTTGGGTAACATGACAATACAGGTTCGGGTCAAAGCTTAATCTTGTATAGGTTTGAAACGAGTCGGGTTGATTTGAAATGTGACACTTTTTGACCAAATGAGTTCGGTTTTTGTGTTTAGTTTGTTAAGTATGAGTATACTACAAAATTCAACAAGAAAGCCTAATCCCGTAGGAGCCGAGTATGGGGAAGGTAGGATGTACATAGTCACACCCTACGTAAGGGTAAATGGACTGTTCTAAAAAGACATTCGGTCTGCATTACATATTACTATCTAAGAAACTGTTTAAAATAGCCACTTAGGTGGTTGTGTGCATTAATTATATACTTAAATGATTTTCTATTTGTATGAACAATTGACGTGTTATTTTGTTTCTATGTCTACTGATGTTTTTTTCTATTCAACCTATTAGAGATAACACAAATCGGAGCCGACCCGTGGATAAGCAATTTGGTCGATATTGCCACTTGTAGCTTTTACTGATATTGGTATATATTGTTCTGTCTTTCAGGATGAAGGACTTTATCAGTTGTTTAGTAGCTTTAACAATCTAAAAGACTGCATTGAGGCTATTCGAGTTGCGAGACCTGAATGTTGAGAACTCATTACATTAAATATTCCGACCTCTATTGACTTTTTGCAGCTGTAAGTTCATTTTGAAAAAAGTTCATTTCCTTTCAACTGGAAAGCTTCTGTAAAAAAGACCCTTAATAAGGCTAGTCGTAATCCAACTAGCCGTCTAGACAGGTGAATTACATGTTCTTGAGCTTCCACTAAAACTAGTTAACCTTCTAATAACAATTTATAAATTAATAGACTACAAGGATGCATAGATCAAATAAATTATAATTTAATTTTTAGATATTAACTAACACATATAATGCACTTTCATTTTCTTAAAGTTTTTCTTGTGGACCCATTCTTTCTTATGTGAAATTTATCTTTCTGTGATGCACAGCTGGAATCTTGTATTCTCCATGCCAGTGGGTGAAGATTTGGACACCCCTTATTCCTTGAAACGATCAGAAGAAGTTGTTCTTGATCAGGTCATAAAGTATAAAGTTAATATCTGATTTCCATTAACGTTGTAGTATGATGCATATGTTATAACGTATGGACATATGGTTCCTGTATTTCTATTACCATATCTTTATGTCATGACAATACCCGAATTACATCATATGTGTACATTTTTAACTCAACTAACGATTGAGTTTCCATGCACTTATTTGCAGGAGTTAAAAGTAGACAGACTGTTACCTGATAAAGTTTCTTGTTGTCAAGGAGTCTTCTATAATTACTTTAGCATAGGTATACGATTATATACTGTTTAGACTGAACATTGAAGTGAAGCTTTGTTTTATATTGTTTATGATTTGCTTTTAGAATATGGGTTTGAATAGACAGCAGCACTATTTTTTCATCTTATTTTTGTCGTATATTGGCTACAGGAATGGATGCTCAAGTGGCTTATGGATTTTATCATCTGCGGAATAATAAACCTTACCTTGCACAAGGCCCTATTTCGAACAAGGTCTGGTTGTTAATCTGGTTCTGGTTAAATTTCAGAGCTTATTCTGACAACCTCTACTTTGAGTCCTTTTCTTGTTTATGTTTAAAGGGAAATTTGAATACTTTTGGGTGTTTAAGATCTTGATGGACTACTCTCGCGTTGCAATTAATATACTCGAGTTTTAGTTGCAAACAAGTGTTGGGATATTTTATGCTTATGAAGTTAATGCTGCTGATATTAGTTAGGTCTGATAGTATGTAGTTAAGTCTGCCAGTATAAAGATGTTAATACTGGTAGAGTAGTTAGTACTGTTAGTTAGTAGTTAGTACTGGTTATGTATTAGTTAATTCTGGTTGTGCAGAAGTTAGTTAGAGTTAGAGATATGCATGAGATATCTTAGGAAAAGATATGCATGATCTCTATAGACGTTTTGTAAGCCCATTAGGGTTTCCTTGGTGTATAAAAGGAACCCTAGGCATAGGTAGAATATAGATCTATAGAGATCAATTAGCAATCATAGTTTTGTAATATGTAACCTAGGCAGATTCAAGTTATAATACAAAGTGTGAGTTTGGTTATGTTTACTTAATACTGTTCTTCTTAGCATTGTTGATTAGTTTCCTCATAATCAATAGTGTTCAATCAGTGTTTCATCATTGTTGCTTTGGATCTATCTAAAGTAACAAACCTTTGCAAGCTAAAGGTTCAAGATCTATTCAGCAAGGGATCCAACAAGTGGTATCAGAGCTTGTGTGGAAACTCTGAATAAGAAGAACTCCATTATTTGAAGCAGATCTACAATCAAACCAGTAAGATGGCAGAACAAGACACTCCTCTACCAACTATCACAACAATGAAAATCCCTATCATCAAGAAGGGAGAATATGATATTTGGAGCATGAGAATGCGACAATATATCTGTCACACAGACCATAACCTATGGGATATAATTGTCAATGGATATCTCTAAGAAGAGGCTGCACCAGCAGGAGAACAATCTAGTCCTCTTGCTCCTAAGATTGCCAAACAACTGACTGCCAAAAGAAATCAGGAAAGAGTTAAAAGCATCTTGCTTTTAGCAATACCTGATGAATATCTCCTTAAGTTCCATAATGTTCCAGATGCTAAATCCCTTTGGGCTGCAATCAAATCAAGGTTTGGAGGAAATGATGAATCCAAAAAGATGCAGAGAAATGTTCTAAAACATCAGTTTGAAAACTTTACCACTGCACCAAATGAAAGTCTGGATAAGTCTTATGATAGGTTCAAAAAACTCATAAGTCAATTGGAGGTTCATGCTGCTCCAGTATCAAAGGAAGATATCAACCAAAAGTTCCTAAGAAGTCTTCTTCCTTCATGGAGTCAAATTGCCTTAATCATGAGAAATAAGCCAGACATAGACCAAATTGATATTGATGATCTCTACAACAACCTTAGGGTCTATGAAGATGAGATGAAAAGGTCTTCAAGCTCCACATCTAATTCTCAGAACTTAGCTTTTCTTTCTTCTGAGAATACAAGCAGCACTAATGAAGTTAGTCCTGCCAGTGGAGATTTTGGAGTTAGTACTGCTGGAGGTATTAGTTCATCAAGTTAGGTTTCATCTACTCCATGTTCTGATGAAGTAATGTGCTCTTTCTTTGCACAACAGACAACCAGTCCTCAACTTGAAAATGAGGACTTGCAGCAGATTGATCTAGATGACTTGGAAGAATTGGATCTAAGATGGCAGGTGGCCATATTGACTGTCTGGGTGAAGAGATTCATTCAGAAGACAGGAAGGAACTTGGATTTCAAAGGAAAACAACTTGTTAGATTTGATAAGTCAAAAGTTGAGTGCTAAAACTGTCACAAGAAAGGGCATTTTGCTAGGGAATGCAAATCAGGAAGGAACCAAGGGAAAAGATCTTATAGTGATAATGACAGGAGGAATGCACCAACAAATGAATCTTCATCACAAGCACTAGTGGCTCAAGATGGTCTAGGAGGCTATGACTGGAGCAATGGTTTTGATGTTGAATCAGTCAATTATGCTTTAATAGCCATCTCCTCTTCAAGCTCATCAAGTTCTTATGACAATGAGGTACAAAACTGTTCTAAACAATGTAATGAATCTTTTAAAACTCTTCAAAAGAACTTTGATAGTGAAAGAGAAAAACATAACAGAGCCAGACTAGAAATTCAAGGTTATGAATTAGCCTTAGTCTCTAGAATCTAGAATAATTGGACATGAAAAGAATGAACTGTCTTGTGGTGAAAAATATGAGTTTCAAAACTATGAGCTTAAGTGCAGAGAAGTAAAAATTGACAACCTTAAAATGAAATTAGAAAAAGTTGTTAAGGAAAGAGATGAGTTGAAAGTTAAGATAGAAAAATGGGAAGGATCATCCAAGAATCTTAATAAAATACTCAACAGTCAAATGAGTGCTAATGATAAAAATGGTTTACGATATGGCACACAATTGGATGAAATGAGTAACAAGTCTGAAACTAATAGTAAGATTAGTATGAGTGTTTTTGAGGTCAGATCAAGTGATGAAGAGATCACACCAGCAAATGATAGGTTCTCCAAAGCAGATGGGTATCATGCTATTCCCCCTCCTATAACAGGGAACTTCCTAACCCCAAGAGCTGACATATCATTTGCAGGTTTAGATAAATATGCCATTAGGAAGAAAATCATTAAGTTAAAAACAACTGAGCTTAATACTAAAACTAGTGAGACTGTAGGTAAAATAAATGAAGTAAATATTGAAAAACCTAAGTCAGTCTATGATTCAGTTGTGCCTAAACCAAAGATTAACAGAGATAAAGTCATCATTGAGGATTGGAACTCAGATGATGAGGATGATGTGTCTGCTGTGAAAACAGTTAGTCCTGTTAAGACAAATGAGACTCAAACAGTTAGAACTCGAGTTGATAAAACTGGTCAAATTTCTCAGAAAGAAGGGATTGGATTTAAGAAAATAAAAGCTTGCTTTGTCTGTAAGAGTACTGGCCATTTGATCAAAGATTGTGATTTTTATGACAAAAAGAGTCGAGAACCTAAGCTGAAAACTGTGGTTAATACTGGTCAAAGGGTGATCAAACCAGTATGGGATTATGCTAAAAGGGTTAATCAACAAAAATTTTCAAATAAATTGAAATACCCTCAAGCAAGAGAGACTTTTGTCCCATCAAGAGTACTAACCAGGACAGGTTTGGTTAATCATGTTAGGCCAAATGGGAAAAGAGCAGTACATACTGCTAGGCCTATTAGTACTGCTAGGCCTATTAGTACTTCTAGGCCTATTAGTGTTGCTAGGCCATTTGCCCCAAAAATAGCACAAACTGGTAGTGCTATTAGACCAATTTACCCAATAATGGACAATGTAAGACCAAGAGCCTCATATTTACCAATCAAGAGGTCTTACTACACAAAACCATCTTTTAGACCCAAAGACTTAAAACAAGATGTTAAAATTTCTGGGGTTAAAAATATGACTACTGCTGGGACAAAAGCAGTAGTTAATACTGGTAAGGGTAAGATAGATAATACTCTTAAGAAGTCAAGGTGGGTTTGGAGGCCCAAGGGAAATTACATGGATCATGAGTCCAAAGAAAATGGATCTTTCATACTCAAAAGGTTTGAGTATGTTGACCCAAAAGGGATATCCAAGTCTCTAATGACTTGGGTCCCTAAGAGATACTAATTTCTCTTACTTATTGTGCAACATGTAGCATTGTTTAATAAGCATAAGGCAACATGTAGCATTTTTAATATTTTTTTGAATTTCATGTTTATCATGGTTATTAAGTATACTAATGCGCTCATATAACAACAAACAATAAGTCGATATCACAAAAATAGTAATAAGCATAAATTTAAGCATAACCAATAAAAAGAAATATTTTTTTTGGTGTTTTCGTTTTAATATACAATATGTACAAATGCATGAATCCAACAAGTAATAGCATAAAGAAGGCGATCCATTTTTTCTCAGAGTTGAATTTAAACATTAGAAAGGGTTGGTTTTGGTTTTGATTTGAAACAGACTTCATTGTTTTAGAATTTCCAATATGCGGCATACTTCATTGAAAGTGCGGCGTAATTTGTGTTTTTTTATTAACCGGCACACAAAATTTTATGTGAGCCGTACCTTCTGTAGCAAAAATGTGTAAAAGGGTTAGTTTTCCAGAAAACTATACGGCAGGGTGGTGAATTTTTGTAAAACAGTAGAAAACTTAAAAAGAAACAATTGAATCCCCGACAATGGCGCCAAAATTTTTGATGTGTTGTAAAAGCTTTAAATTAATATAACTAGTTTTTACCGAATTTCGAACCATCACACGGGTAAAGTGTAACCCTCGTATGTAGTATAGATTTAGGGTAAGACCAGTTCGTTCCACGGAATTGGCGTTCT
>BQNB010095167.1:0-13195 GCA_026074375.1 Tanacetum coccineum
CACATGGATAATGATCTGTAATTTAGTCTTCCAATTCCAGAACCTAGTTCTGAAGAATCCTCTTCCCGAATTGTTATCCCAACCAATGTGCATTCAGTAAATTAGCCACAAGAGCACATCAAAAAATGGACCAAGGATCATCCGCTTGATAAGATCATTGGTGATCCTTCCAGACCGATATCCATAAGACTCCAACTACAAACCGATGCCATGTTCTGCTACTATGATGCTCTCCTCTCTTCAATTGAACACAAAAGTTATAAAGATGCATTAACCGAATCCTATTGGATTGATGCCATGAAGAGCTGCATGAGTTCGAACATTTGGAGATTTGGGAGCTAGTACCTCGTCTAGATCAAGTGATGATTTTACCTTGAAGTGGATTTATTAGGTGAAATTAGATAAACTAGGAGGTATTCTAAAAAACAAGGCAAATCAAGGAGCAAAAGGAAAATGGAGTGGTTGAACTTTACTTCGTCGGCACAAAATATCAGCTGGCAGATATCTTCTCCAAGCCGTTAGGACGAGAAAAACTTGTATTTCTCATGTAAAAGGTTGGAATGCAAAGCATGTCTCCGAAAATGCAAAAAAAGCTGGCAGACGAAACAGAAGAGTTATGGTGGTATCTCTTCATGTATCCTATGTAAATATGTATATAGTTTAAATCTAAAAGCAAAATAAAAAAATATCAAACCAACAAAATCTATAAAAAAAATTAAAAAAAATACCAAAAATAGTTTTCAAGACATGTCTTCCGTTTATCGATAACATTTACGGATCTAGAAATTTCATTCAATAATGACACGGGTCTTTAAATGAAGCTCGAACGGAAGTTCAAACTTTTCAAAACATGTATTTATGGTTTGAAGTTATTTCAGACTGCAATCCGTTCTTCAAAATAAGGAAAGCATGTCGCCAAAAAGATGGTTGTTCATAACAACGAGTGATTAACTTCCCCCGGGTATGGATTACTTTATATCTGTGCACCTCGATCTAATATACATTTCAATGCATTATTTCTTGATAAAGAAGAGAAGTCTTCTTTTTAACCAAATAATTTTTCTTCTATGATTCTTCAAAAATTATGTGTGTTAGCCATGGTGGTAAAAAGTTGTCTTTACAATAGATTAGTGTTTTAAGGAATTTCGCAAAAAAAGATTTAAAAGCTAATTCAACCACTCAAACTATGACTACAGCTCTTTTAATAGAACACGGGTCATTATTTAAGGGGGAAAACGTGTCATCAAATAATCTTTTAAAATAGTCTTTCAAAATAAGTCAACGTATACACGGATAAATTTTTTGATAATGATGGATCACATTTTCCAGGGGAGTTAATTTATACAAGGGCTTTAGATGTCATTTGTTTAAAACTTTATGGACTTATTTGCAATTTGAAACTTAGTGAATTCAGGCTTTAAACTATAAACGACCAATATTGACAACATCTCATAGTTTGTAAAAAGGCTTAGGAATGTTTGGATATAATCACATTGTTTTAAAATCCTTGAAGTATTTCTAATTCAATTAATGCTCCCTTAAAAGGTCAACCACTATGCTTATTCTTAAAAAAGAGTAGAAATATTTGATAAAAGAGGTACACATAGGTATGATGATACCTTTAGATAGTCATTATCCTGCAGGAAGAAATGTTTACATCCGAGACTTAGTTGACTTAGGTATTGTCATTTTGGCAATTTAGAGGGAATAATTATGACATCCGAGACTTAGCTAACCTTGGTGTTTCAATTTATATCATCATTCTCTTGTAAGGAGAAATACGCTCATCAGGGACTTAATTGACTTTGGTGTTACGGTTTCAAAATCTTTATGTACTTTGGTTATTTGGGCTCTATACATCAAGTCTTCTCAGTGTGGCATGCAAGAAAGATTTGAATCTACTCAAGAAAGGATTGTTGGTTCGGAGGAAGCTATGACAACTTCCATCTGGAGAGTATCAAGACGGACTACAAATTGCTAACATGGACAAAATGATTGTGTCACTTTCAGTTTGAACATTTTAGGTCCCGTCTCATACATAATCTTGTACATCAATAATTAGTGTGGTAATGAGTGTTATGTGTTAGTTTATGAATTTTTCATGAGTTTCTCGTTAAACTCCAAATCATTTATAAACTTATCATAACTGACACTAACAGAATCCCTCATAAATTCAGGGGGAGCATTAAGATGTTCCAATATCGGCTTGTATTTAATCAGACCACATTTTCTCCTAAATTTTCTAACATATTATAAATTAATTAAGATCCTAAATCTCAAAGGGTTTGAAATTTTTGATTAGGGAGAGAATGTGATTTAAATATTAAATCTGATAAAAATGTGATCTATTAAGACTCAAGCAGGTACTCCTCCCTCCATGTGCTAAACAATTTCAAAAATCGACGAACTTGTTGAGGGGGAGCGTTTCTAAATAATCAAAACAATCAAGGTACAATGGCTTTGATATCTATATCACAAGTACCTTGGTTGATTTTCAATTGGTTTTAAGGCGAAGAGAATAGTACCAAAAGACCGACCCCACACTTACTTTATCGGAGTTATAAGGATGGTATGGTTAGGTACATGTTCTCATGATCCTGCCAGAGCCGGAGGGATCTACCCAGGGACAATCCACTAGTTAGTGTAGAAGTCCTTAGGTATGATACAAATAAAGGAGTAAAGTGTGAGTAAGGCGAGAGTGCCGACTGAGATAGATCTAATACTGTAATAAACCTAACAAGGGTGAAAAGAAAGCAGCCCTCTTTAAACATTAGGCATAAACCGGGTGAATACATATGCTGTCAAAATCAAGAGGTTGATTACTGACATTGAAGACAAGTATCATGGACCCAGTGATACGCTGCACAACCCTCCCTAGCCACTCAAGGTCTCTCAAAAGACTCTTGTTTCATTTCTCGCGAAGATCAATACATTTATATCGTCTCTCTCACTCTGAGTTAGATGATATTGAAAAGGTGGCAGTCTGCTCCAGCCTCCTACTACTAAAAACCAAAAATGCACTATTGAGTCTAGAGCCATGAGATCATCCACATATCTCGCTAGGACACTAATTCAACTTACATTTGTTATTCACACACTGTGAAAACAAGTAATATCATAAGAGTCCTACGCATTATCCTCATGGTATTGCCAGAACATCCGAGTGATACGTAAGTATTCATAATGACGATGGAAATCCTGCTAGAGCCAACATCAAACAAGCTCTACAGTAGGTGACATGTGTTGGGACTTAAAGACTTCAAGATAATTCTTAGAATTACTACTGCTCAGGTATACATTAGTGCTGTCAAGCATAACTTAGTACTGTTGGTAATACTAATGAAAATTATGCTAAGTAGTTAGTACTGGTAGTATAAAGTTACTACTGCTAGTTACTACTGTTAGTATAAGTTAGTACTGTTAGTGTTAAGTTACTGCTGCTTGTTGAAGTTAAGACTGCTCAGAGTTGAAGACTGAAATATATGCTAAGTAGTTAGTGCTGCTAGTAGTAATGTTAAGACTGCTAGTACACAGTTACTACTGTGAGTATATATTAGTACTGCTAGTACTAATGTTACTACTGCCTATGTTTATTAGTGCTGCTGGTACAAAAAGTTAATACTGCTGGATTACATCTGCTAGAAGACTTACTACTGTCAGAAGGATAAAGACGGAGTAAAGAGATAAGGATTGTTTGGAGAACAAGAATACTTATGAAGATAAGTATTGAGTTATTTTTGTAAAAGATATGTATAATGTATTTGTTTAAGAGATTACGTTTTCTTTGGAAAAGATTATGATATCTTAGGAAAGTATTGTAAGCCTTGTAGGACTCCTTGGTCTATAAAAGGAGGCTCTAGGGGCATTAGTTCATACACACAAGTTTTGATAGTTGTAAAGTCGATTAAAAAGCTTCAAGGTTGTAAACCCTAGTACTAGTGAAGAGTACTCGTATTATTGATCTAATAATATTGGTGTAACAACCGGCAATTTTTGAAATTTTAAATGACTATTTACCCTTTGACTTTTTGGTTCCGACTTGACTTTTTGACGTTTTGAGCTTTTACTGTCAAATAAAAACGATTACTGCGTAACCGGCAATTTTTCGAAACGCATTTAAATAATAAATCATAATTATTATTATTATCTCTCATTCACAGATTTATTTTTCAAACTTATTTGACTTGAAAACGAGAAGATATATGTTACTCCTAAGTTGACTTATCAAAAACGACCCGCCAAAATGATTTATTAATTATGGGGTATACTAGCGTTTGACATAAAACGATATTCCGGACAACTTTTTAGTTTTACCCGAGACCTGAAACCAAGCAGAAAATGACTAAAATACCCTCGCAAAATTTTAGAAACGAGAACAACGCGTACCGACACAAAAATAATTAAATTTATATTTAATTATCACAATTTATTTAATAAAAATATTAAATAAATTATTTAACATTTTATTGAAAAACGTTTGTTGAAAACGCGAATATTTAAATTAAAGTTTCATTTTACGGACAAAGCTTGCCCGCGATACCCGATGACTACGCAAATAAATAATAAACATTTTAAATAAACTTTATAAAACATTTATGAAATAATAATCGTGTAAATGCTCATTTTTCGTGGAAAAATTGTTTTACACGTAATGGTATGAATTTCTAGTCATCGATCAATTGTTATCTTGGCAACACAATACCCACTAAACTCAACTAATGCACAGCTTATACATGTTCACCATAGTTTCGTATTATGTGTTCGACATACATGCTTTTTCTTTTATCACTGTGACAATTAGAGGTGTAAGGGTGTCATATTTTGACTGAGTGGAAACATTAGACCTTTTATTATTTACTTTTTTCTTTCTATTTCAAAATATGTTATAAGCACATATTATAGATGTGATAAAGGTATTCATTAATTATTCTATGAGTAAAGGTATACACCAAGTTTTTAGTCGACAGCACATGCACATAGCATGCTTTGCTCAAGTCCCAAAGTTTTTAGGCTAATGCTTTGACCCAACATGAAAATAGTCTTTAGCTTACTGTTTATTTTGAGATTCACCCACGCATGCTTGGGGTCAAATCCAACAGTGTTTTCTACATAATTGTGCAACATCCAATCTCCTTGTACCTAACACGTCATTTTTCGAAGTACTCACATGGTCATTATATATATTTGCTTCAGGCATGTGAACATGGGCATGAATTCAATATTAAACGCATACATACATATATACAAAGAGTTTGGCTGCAACATGAAAACATACATATATAGTTCTATCAATTTGTCATGCTTATGGCGTTAGAGAACATACATACCTGGATCACCACAACAACAATAAGAGAAAGAGTGTCGCCTCTCATTATTCTTCGTTCGAAAGCATCACCCAAACACCACTACATCAACAAGCTAAAACCATCCTCCACGTAACATACATTTAGCACCTCAAGAAAAATAGTGAATGAGAGTAAATGAGTGCGAACGGTTAAAGTGTTACATTTTGTTTTCAATTTTCTGACGAGCTGCTAGGTTGACGGGAAATGGTACGGTTCTAGGGGGTGGAACAAAGTGGTATTAAAAGGTTGTTTCGGCAACGCATACGACTAAAGTAATTAATGGCTCAAGGATCTTGGCAAGCTCCTTGTTTCTGACGACTAAAGTTCCACCATAATTTCTGGCGACCTTGGATTGGGTTTTATAATCCGTTCATACTACACCATGTAGGTAACTAGTCATAATATTTTCTCATAATGATAGCCTGGTTAGGAATGGTAAGTTGTTGATGCCATTTTTATTAATGTTGTCGAATACGTAGACGTTGCGTTGCATTAAAGCTATCATGCGAAGAAGATAACTAAAACATATTGCGTTGCATTAAAGCTATCATGCGAAGGGTTCGGGCCTTAGTGCTGACTATTGGCTTGGATCTTCCTAAACAAATCTTAAATGCTCAGACTGAAGCACGAAAGCCGGAGAACATCAAGAAGGAGGATGTTAGAGGTATGTTGGTTGAGAATTTATATGTTGTCTAGATATATATGCAAAAAAGTAACTATAGGTACATGATATTTAGACAATAGTGGTTTGATCAATTTAACAATTGTTTATAAAGCTAGCATGTACATCAAATGATAATGTATCATGTGGGGATTGAATATAAATATAATATTACAATTTAACCCCTAATTTATAAACTGATTTACAAATAAGCTGAGTCCTATTCATTTATGTTTCTTCAAAACTATCCAAATATTAGTTTGGTTATTTGCTTTTAATGGTAATGAATGTAATATAAATGTACGTTCCAAAGTTATAATCCAATATAAACACATAAACAACTTATTCTGCATTTAATCCTGTAAAATTTATAAATCTAATACGCACTTGATTTGCTTCTAATTTCTATCGTCCCCTTCCTCATCTCGACGTTCATATCCTTTCTATCTATTCTCATATTGATTAAAGGGTGAATTTTAAAGCCCCAAGTTTGACTTGTTTTACATATATTTTTTGGTGAAACATGCTTGTTTACAAATTCATTTACATGACGAAGTATATACCTTTTTACAATTCATACAATGTCGATTACTATTGTTTACAAATGCATTTACAATGGTCGATTACACATGTGTTACATGAATAATAAAACTCTGTACATACTCATTTACATATCTCTCAAGATTGAGATACGATCACATAGTTTTCTACTTATCGGACTACAACTTTGTTTTCAATTCAAAGCGTTAGGGATTAACTTAAGTTGCCTGACAACTGTAATTACTCAGAGGGGAGGGCGCAAATGTTATAAGATAGGAATCTATTTGGTTGACATCCCCGTTCGGGTACTAGCTATCACGGAAATGACGTTATAACCAAGCATTACATTGACTCATTTTACATGAACATTTACTTTTTTCTGAAATTATTTGCATTCATTGGAATACATTTACAGTGCCTGAAAAATATGGCATAACATACAAGTTCAAAGCGCAGTTTCATAACTTAGTCTATGGTAATCGTAATCACAAAGTGTGTACTCTTGGATTGGATAC
This sequence comes from Tanacetum coccineum, assembly GCA_026074375.1. Lineage (NCBI taxonomy): Eukaryota > Viridiplantae > Streptophyta > Magnoliopsida > Asterales > Asteraceae > Tanacetum > Tanacetum coccineum. The sequence goes on from BQNB010095167.1 coordinate 7,062, forward strand.
AATGGTCATTAAAGCATAAATTTCAAATCTGGATTTAAACACAAGTTCATACATTTTGTGACTATTAAGGTTTAAATAGTCACCAGTACTTTACAAATCTTTGATCAATATTTTTGCTTAAACCTTTCATGCATGGTACTGTGATGATACAGTACAAACACATTCATTTAACTTTACATACATACTTAAACAAATCTATAACTCACCACTTTATGATTGTCACTTTTTAGCATGTATTTTATCTCAGGTGAATTAATGATTTGTACGTACTTGATGTCATTGGAGTCTAAATTTTGACAAGATTCACTTTATTGGATTCTACTTACATACAAATGATCAAATCTCGTTGTATTGAGAATTTCAATTTTTCCCATTGAGATGCAATTACGGGACAAATGTAAATCAATTTCAAAAAAGCAATAGATTACTTTTCAACACACATATTTATAGGTCAATCTCTTGTATCTTGTGCTGTTGTAATTATGAATAACACTCAAAAAAATGAGAGTATTAACTCCCTGACAGCATGTCTTAGCTGCGACATATTTATGGGGGTTACACCCGAGACCTGGAATAATCAATATTCAACAAGAATTGCCACCATTAACAGGTGGGTACCTTTGCGCAAAACACCCCATATGATTCAAAAAGAGTGTGTTAGGTTACCAGAAAAGTATAGGAACACCACGGAAATTCTCCTAAATAAATCGATTTCGCTATCATTTGCGCTTACTCTGAAAAGTAATTTAAACGGTTCATGATAGTGGTCTTAATGGCAAAGTAAGGTACCTTAGGTAACAATATAATCAAATAGCATACATTGGAGAAAACACACGTATTCATGGTTTATAGCATGTAACCCCCTCGCGGGTTTATGAAAACATTAAAATTAAAATCGAGGCTATGAACTCCACCTTAACAGGGAAAATCATGATTGAAGCAAAAGTATATCAAGTAAAGTATCAGTACGTCACGCAACCTGGGTTTAAGATGTCAAGTCTTAGTGTGAGGTTTATGTTTCAAAACTTCATAAGGTTTATCGGATTTCTTAGAATTTAAATAATTTATGGAAGATATTGTATCACTGTTCGGAAGCTATCATAATCTAAGCCCACCGTAGTATATTGATGAGTCGATTGTCAACTTTAATCGTAAACCCAGCAAACTCGTCAAAACAAATACCCAAATGGAACCCCTCACATGAAACTCCCTAGTAATGTGATATGATAAGATTTTTAAGTTTCTTCAAAAGCTATCGATAAAAATACGTAAGTTAATAACCTAATTTGTTTTATAATGCGTCGAGCGTGATTAATAACGATAAGAATGTAATGAGGTTGTTTTATAAAATCAAGTTTGATAATATTTATATATATTTTATAATTAATAAAAATTATATGATTTTATATTTTTTAATTTGCAAAAATTCAATATATACATTTCGATTTAAAAACCTTTTACAATTTTAGTCCTTTATATATAATGTAATAATAATTTAAACCTTTAACTTTGAAACTTGCAAGATAGTGCCTTATAGTTTATAACTTAAAAAATGACATTTCAAGCCCTCTATTATAAATTCAAAAGATTACGATAATACCAATGACATTTTCAGCCCCTCTAGTTATAAATTTCAGAAAGTTACGATATATACCCCTTGCATGGAAATGATTTACAAATCAAGTCCAAAAAGCCATGCAAGCTTAATTTAGGGTTCCAAATGATATTTGCAGGTTATAGCTTATTAGAATAAGCAAAAATAATATGTTCTAACGTAACAAAAGTTTAAAAAAAGGATTTGTTAGCTCAAAAATCAAAACGGGTCATTTTTAGGGTTTTAGTAAAAAAACACATGGGTTTGAGGATTCAAGACTTCAAAAAAGAGTTTATATATGATCTTAAGAGTATTATGAACATTCTAAATTAGATTATGAGCTTATTGAACAATATTAGGCCGCGATACATCCCTAGATACTCTCATGCCAAGTAAAATTGAAACACTAACATGTCATTAACCTCGTCCGTTATTAATCATCGAACATTATAGATATCAGAAACGAGACTCTGTCCTTAAACATTTAAAACATTATATAAACATACTCACGCGGCTACACTTTTCCCTTTGACGCTTTCACTATCTAGAGACTTTCACTATAACGCGTGTATATCAGTCATAAGACCTGTAATGATATTTTTTATGAGATACCTATTTTGATGGATTAAATATCCTGGTCAAATCTAGCCAAAATTTTTGGTATATTGAGAAGTGTCGAAACCTCTAATTTTGTTGACTAAAGTTATCAACGCCATGTTAAAAAACCGGTAATTAAATCTGAAATATTTTCCTGATCACACAATAGGTTAACAAGAATCGAATCCCGGGACGGGATTCCGTTAAGGGGTAGGTACTGTAACAACCGGCAATTTTCGAAATTTTAAACGACTATTTACCCTTTGACTTTTTGGTTCCGACTTGACTTTTTGACGTTTTGACCTTTTACTGTCAAATAAAAACGATTACCGCGTAACCGGTAATTTTTCAAAACGTAGTTAAATAATAAATCATAATTATTATTATTATCTCTCATTCACAAATTTATTTTTTAAACTTATTTGACTTGAAAACGAGAAGATATATGTTACTCCTAAGTTGACTTATCAAAAACGACCCGCCAAAATGATTTATTAATTATGGGGCATACTAGCGTTTAACATAAAACGATATTCCGGACAACTTTTTAGTTTTACCCGAGACCTGAAACCAAGCAAAAAATAACTAAAATACCCTCGCAAGATTTTAGAAACGAGAACAACGCGTACCGACACAAAAATAATTAAATTTATATTTAATTATCACAATTTATTTAATAAAAATATTAAATAAATTATTTAACATTTTATTAAAAAACGTTTGTTGAAAACGCGAATATTTAAATTAAAGTTTCATTTTACGGACAAAGCTTGCCCGCGATACCCGATGACTACGCAAATAAATAATAAACATTTTAAATAAACTTTATAAAACATTTATGAAATAATAATCGTGTAAATGCTCATTTTTCGTGGAAAAATGTTTTACACGTAATGGTATGAATTTCTAGTCATCGATCAATTGTTATCTTGGCAACACAATACCCACTAAACTCAACTTATGCATAGCTTATACATGTTCACCATAGTTTCGTATTATGTGTTCGACATACATGCTTTTTCTTTTATCACTGTGACAATTAGAGGTGTAAGGGTGTCATATTTTGACTGAGTGGAAACATTAGACCTTTTATTATTTACTTTTTTCTTTCTATTTCAAAATATGTTATAAGCACATATTATAGATGTGATAAAGGTATTCATTAATTATTCTATGAGTAAAGGTATACACCAAGTTTTTAGTCGACAGCACATGCACATAGCATGCTTTGCTCAAGTCACATAGTTTTTAGGCTAATGTTTTGACCCAACATGAAAATAGTCTTTAGCTTACTGTTTATTTTGAGATTCACCCACGCATGCTTGGGGTCAAATCCAACAGTGTTTTCTACATAATTGTGCAACATCCAATCTCCTTGTACCTAACATGTCATTTTTCGAAGTACTCACATGGTCATTATATATATTTGCTTCAGGCATGTGAACATGGGCATGAATTCAATATTAAACGCATACATACATATATACAAAGAGTTTGGCTGCAATATGAAAACATACATATATAGTTCTATCAATTTGTCATGCTTATGGCGTTAGAGAACATACATACATGGATCACCACAACAACAATAAGAGAAAGAGTGTCGCCTCTCATTATTCTTCGTTCAAAAGCATCACCCAAACACCACTACATCAACAAGCTAAAACCATCCTCCACGTAACATACATTTATCACCTCAAGAAAAATAGTGAATGAGATTAAATAAGTGCGAACGGTTAAAGGTTACATTTTGTTTTCAATTTTCTGACGAGCTGCTAGGTTGACGGGAAATGGTACAATTCCAAGGGGTGGAACGAAGTGGTATTAAAAGGTTGTTTCGGCAACGCATACGACTAAAGTAATTAATGGCTCAAGGATCTTGGCAAGCTCCTTGTTTCTGACGACTAGAGTTACACCATAATTTCCGGCGACCTTGGATTGGGTTTTATAATCCGTTCGTACTACACCATGTAGGTAACTAGTCATAATATTTTCTCATAATGATAGCCTGGTTAAGAATAGTAAGTTGTTGATGCCATTTTTATTAACGTTGTCGAATATGTAGACGTTACGTTACATTAAAGCTATCATGCGAAGAAGACAACTAAAACATATTGGATATATAAATAAATATAGAGAAAAGAAGAAAACAAAGACATCGGTACTTGTGTTTTGCCATTGGAGTAAATTTGTTGTATTTACATAATAGACCCTCAAATCTTGGCATTTGTCGTAATTTAACCTTGAAGTTACTAATGGTTAAGTGTTTAAGTCATTAGTATGGTTGTCTATATATATGATCAGGAAAAGTAACTATAGGCGTACTTGATATTTAGACAATGGGTTTGATCAATTTAACAATTTTTATAAAGCTAGCAAGTACATCAATGATACTGTATCATGTGGGATTGAATATAAATTTAATATTTACATTTTAACCCCTAATTTATAAAGCTATTTACAAATAAATATTATAGAATTTTAAAATAACACTTTTTTCCCCTATTCATTTTATGTTCTTCAAAACTAGTCCAAAATATTAGTCTGGTTATTTTGTTATTTTATTTAACCAACCACCAAACTATTACCACTTGAGATCTAAATCTTTTGTCAACGTATCACATTCATCATTCTAAGTTAGTGGGTATTAGCCGATAAGATTAGTTGCAACTTCTTGATCGAGCCGCTTCGTCTTCCGTTTGTGTTGTGCATATTAGATGCCTATCTGTCAATTGTTCTTCAACATCAAGGTGAGTTTATAGCCCCATGTTTTACTTGTTTTACATATATTTTTGGGGTGAGAACATGCTTGTTTACAAATTCATTTACATGGACGATTATATACGTGTTTACAAATTCATTTACATGGTCGATTACATACGTGTTTACAAATTCATTTACATGGTCGATTACATATGTGTTTACATGAATGTTTACAAACTCGTTTACATACTCATTTACATATCTCGTGATGAGATACATCACTAGTTTTCACTTATGGATACTACAACTTTGTTTTCATTCTAATGATTAGGGATTAGCTTAAGTTGCATGAACTGTTAATTACTCGGAGGGTAAGCGCGAATGTTATAAGATAGATCTATTGGGGTTGACATCCCCGTTCGGGTGACTAGCTATCACTGGAAACGAACGTTATACCATGTCGTTACATTGAACTACATTTACATGAACATTTACTTTGATTGTCTGAAATTGATTGGCATTCATTGGGATACATTTACAGTGCCTGAAAAGATTGGCATACATACAAGTCAAAGCGCAGTTTCATGAACTTAGGTCTGTAATCGTAATCACATAGGGTGACTATTGTATTGGATACAATGGTCATGCATACATTTCAAATCTTGGATTTGAACACAAGTACATACATTTTGTGACTATTTAAGGGTTGAAATAGTCAGCCATACTTTACAAATCTTTGATCCAATATTTTTGCTTAAACATTTTACATGGTACGGTGATGATACAGTAGGCAAACACATTCATTTGAACTTACATTCATACTTAAACAAACCTATGAACTCACCAACTTTATGTTGACACTTTTTAGCATGTTTTTCTCAGGTGAATTAGATGTTTGGCTTACTTGATGTGCATTGGAGTCTAAATTTGACAAGATTTCACTTATGGATTTCTACTTACATACAAATGATCAAATCTCGTTGTATTACTTTCAAGCTTTTCATTGTGAAGCAATTATGGGACAAATGTTATATCAATTTCAAGAAAATCAACGAGATTACTTTTCAAACGACACCTTTAGAGGTCGTTCTCTTGTAGCTTGTGCTGTTGTATTATGAAGTAACGCCCCCGGACATATTTCCGATGCGACACATTTTTGGGGGCGTTACAAGTACCATTAGGGTCCCTCAACAGTTATTTTTAGCTCAAAACTATCTACAATATTATACATTCCAGCAGT
>BQNB010095168.1:0-25935 GCA_026074375.1 Tanacetum coccineum
CACAAACCCTAGTTCGAATTTAGCAATGAGAAAACCCTAGCTTTTTCCAAATGAAACCCTAGCTTGAAAAACCCTTGAAAAACCCTTGTATTATCTTCAATATATCTTGGAGTATCTTAGTAATGGACTAGAATTAATTGTTGTTGCTTTGGTTTGGAGTTTAAATGTATGTCGTGTAAGTGTTGGCTAGTACGAGAGCAAGAGAGACAAAAGAAGTGAGTTTGCTAGTTTATCTTGCTAAGAAAATGAAGTGTGTGAATCCTTCACTTTAAGGCTAATATAAATAGGATAATATGAGTTAAAAACCACTTAATATAAAACTATCAAAGGGTTTTTAGCTTGGGTCAAAGGGGGGGGGGGGTTATAGGTGGTTTTTAGGGGCTTAGGACATGACTTGGTTATTAAACAAATGGGTTAGGGTTAGGGTGTTAAAAGAGATGAGTATGGTTGAGGTGATAGTTGATTAAGCATGGCAAACATGACCTCTCCTTTCCCTTAATTCATGTCGACGCCATTAAGGCTTGGGGATAAAGGTGAGGTTAAAGTTCTAAGGTCTTAATCTATTGTATAAAAGATACATTAGTTAAATGGGGTTAGTGTAAGACTTTGATGTGAAATAGGCTAAAGTATGCTTGTCTTGTTCTTTGATTTGGATCGTGGCCCTTGTCACACAAGGGGGGAAAAATTTGGTCAAGAACCTCATGGCTAATACTTGAAAATTAATCATTTGGTTAAAGATTATTGTTGTTTAATAATTAGTGGGATTTTTGTAAGATGTTATTTTGGATGATGAGGCAAGCTTATAAATTCAGCGCCAAGGATAGAATATTTAGGATAAAATGTTATAAGTTTTTAGGTATTGGGTATTATGGTGGGTATTTGTTGAGATATGGATGGGTTTTCTAAGTTTACATGTATGCATGGACGTATTAAACGCGAACCGAATACATTTTGCTTAAAATATAAAAATAAAACTTGGAATATTATAAATTATCTTTCTAATAATATTATAACACTTATTGAACATCAACATTTACATAAATGATGCCCGTTTATGATAATCATTGATTCTTGGCTTACGCGATTTAACTACGCGGTTTACATGAAATGAAACGCGAAGTAGATAAAAATAAACATTGGTACTTAAACGAGAGTAGTAAAATGGCTTAAAAACACGGGGTCTTATAAGTATGATGGAGGAACTAAATTTTTTCTCAGGACTGCAAATAAAACAATTAGAGGATGGTATATTATTTATTCAATCAAAATATATAAAAGAAATGCTTAAGAAATTTGGATTAGAAGACTCTAAGCCAATGAAAACTCCTATATCTATGGAAACAAAACTCACAAAAGACGAAGAAGGTGAATCCGTAGATAATACCAAATATAGAGGTATTATAGGAAGTTTATTATACTTAATGGCAACTAGGCCCGATATCATGTTTAGTGTTTGCCTTTGTGCACGCTTCCAAGAGGATTCCAAAACCTCTCATCTTGAAGTGCGTTTTAAAGTATCTTCGATAACGTTTAAGGAACTACCGCATTAGGATTATGGTGATCTAAAGGGTCTGGCATAGAAAACCACATAGTATATGGTACTTTCCCTGATCATGGGGGAGATGATTATGTGAACCGGAAAAATAGCACTCTAGTGGTATTTGCATGTTTATGCGGATGTTGTTTAACATCTTTGGTTCTCTCGAAAGAAGCCAATCTGCTCTTGCTATTTCCACTATCGAGGCACCGTCCATAGTAGAGCCGAAAAGGCATGTCAACCAATCAATATGGATGATTCAGCTACCGTTATGATTATAGGCATTGGTTAGATTCGAAGAAGCAAACTGCTCTTGCTATTTCCACTATCGAAGCCGAATATGTAAGCGCCGAAAAGGCATGTCAACAATCACTATGGATGAAACAAGCTACCGTAGATTATGGCATTAGGTTAGATGACATACCCATAATGTGTGATAACAAAGAGGCTATAGACTTAAGTAAGAATCCTGTACAACACTCTCGTACAAAACACATTGAGATTCGTCATCATTTCCTTCGTGACAATGTTAAAAAAGGAAATATTTCCATAGAAAAGGTTTCATCGGAATATAACATTGCCGATTTCCTAACTAAACCCCTTAAACGTGAGCCTTTTAATTACTTACGTCTAGGTTTAGGAATGATGGAACAAATTGATTAAACACTTATTAAGTAGTCTCATTGCTATAAATGATTGATAAGGTACTTAAAAATAAACAAGAACAATGAGCTACAAGCAAAATTAAAATGCCAAAATCAAAAAATTAGAAAAAAATATTGGTCAGATGGGCGGCCCCCTTAATTCTTAACGGGCGGTCCCCTTAAAATTAAAGGGGTCGGCCACGTATTTAAGGGGACCGGCCATCTGACAGTAGTTAAAAAAATTGAGTCTAGGATTTTATTTTGCACAAAATAAAAAATTAGGAACTTTTCAAAAGGATAATTTATATACAAAATTACGTAACCTCGGTTTAGTCAAGGCTTAAAATTTTCTACTTAATATATGTATATGTAAGTCCCAATACACTTTAACAAAATCCTTCTCACGACTAGGAGTACATGAAAAAATTATTTTCATACATTGTTGATATATGCTAAAAACATTTTTCAAATCATGCATAATGATCTCGCATTTGTTGCCAAAATATATAATCTAATATATATTTCGACAATCTTGATTGAGCAACATTAAATCAAAGAGCACTTGGATTATTTCTTAGGTTTTCTTTTCTTAGAGTCAAAATAATCGCTACTACACATTTGTTACAAAGACACACACTAGGGTTATAAATGCAAACACAAGTCTCATTTAAATGTGTTTACAACATATAGTGTTTGTTTAAGAAATCTTAAGAGCATTACAACTATTAGGAGTAAATAAAACTATTTGTATAATATGGTTTCTATTGAAGACTTTATTTTTCCTTCTTGCATGCTTGTCTACATGTTATTATTTGCTAAATGCCCTTAGACTTGATCATGTTTAAAACAAAATTAGGACTTTGCATGCCTATTTTTCTTGCTTATTAAATGTTGTAGTCTTAGTTGCCATAAAAACTAGCACTTGCTGTAAAATGGCCACAAAACAGTCAACCTTTTTACCATTTCCTGAAACAAAACAAAAACCTAGACTTTCTGGTCTTTTCAGGTGGCGGCCCCCTTAAATCAAAAGGGCGGTCCCCTTAAAATTAAAGGGGTCGGCCATACAATTAAGGGGACCGGCCACCCGAAACACGATTTTTACTGTTTCTTTCTACTTTTTGACCCTCTTTCACCTAGACTTAGCTATAATTTCCCTGAACTCACCAACATCCCTTGGATTGACTTTCTAATAATGTCCATCCTTCCTTATTTACATCATTTTTCTAGTATAAATCAACCCTCATCCTCAACATATTTTCCACACTCATCTCGTCTTCTCCAATGTCTTCCCCTCACAAACCGTTACCCAAACCTTCAAGGGTTGCCAAAATATCCGTAAGACCCGTTTGAAGAAAGATATTAAACTCATGTAACACATCAAATGTGAATGATGTTAACTTACCCACACCAATATCCAAACGACAATCTCCTCACAATGAACCATCTCACTTACTTCCACTTGGTGACTCTTGTAACAAAAATGTTGGACACACTCCCATTCCACCATAAGACTTCAATCAAACTCAACTCACACAACCTCCATTTTCTCATTCATTCACCAATACACATGTTGCTAGTATGCTTCATGCTCAATCTCCACCTTTACCTCAAGGTGACAACCAAACTCAACCTCCACTTCCTCCATATCTAAGTAGAGAAATTCTCATGATGACATTAATCAACTTCAAGAACTATCAACCCTCTTAGCCATGCATCTCTCACAACGTAACACCTCACACCCTCAACTTGGATCAAGTTAAACACCATGTTGGTTATTGTCCTTGTTGCATATTCACCCAAAAACAATTTCTAACCTTGAGTGAAGATATCAATTGGATTAAATTTCTTCTTACTCGACCACAACCACCTCCTCAAGTCCACCGAGACTATCCTTCAACAACCACCTCCGCTCAACAACCAACTAAGCATGATATATGCTGAATTTTTCTCGCTTTCAAATAAATGATCAACCCTCTCTTTTTGCAAGCAAGTCCAATGATTTCCTATGGCAATCTAGGAATATTAGGACCTTTGTAGTTTAATTTTATGTATGTTGTCCTAATATGCTTCAAGCATATCATTTAAATTTGATGTATGCATGATTGTGTCTTATACACAATTTCTATGTTTAATGAATGATCTTTGGTATTATGCTTTAAAGTGTCATTTTTTTCTTTGGTTAATATCTTGCATTTTTATTTCTTTGCTATATGTTAGAAACATTGGTGTTGTTCCTCTAACTTGTTTTTGTAGCAAAGTTACCATAGCTCGATTTCTTGGTGCCCTCGAACGAGGGGGAGTACACATCAAGGGGGAGCATTTTTTCCGTCGATTCTACTAGTATTTATCGACGAAGCCTTTTTGATTCTACAAAAAGAGGGAGAAATGGAAATAAACTCACTAAATACTTGTTTAAAACTAATTTTTCATTTAATGAGTTTAGATTTTGTAATCATCAAAAAGGGGGAGATTGTTGATAGAAATAATGCCTAAAAACGTTATTAATATTTTTCGATCTCTCTACGTTTTGATGATCACAAAATGTAAAAACGATTAATGAAAAATTAAATGTAAACAAGTAATTAGTAGTAAATTTTCATTTCAAAAATTTAATCACTTAAAGGTATGAATAAACAAATGCTTAATGCATTTCATGATCAAAGGATTTTTTTATTTAACCTCACACTTTTTATAAAAATGTCACAAACATTTTTATATCTTTTACAAAAACATTTTTAGATTTAAAAGAAATGTTTTATTCAAATAAATATTTTGAATTCAAATTTTCTACCCAAAAACGGCTAGAAATGTTCCAGAAAACACCTCCCCCAGAAAAGACAAAAAAGGGAGCGTCTGGGCTGGGCGGCCCCCTTAATTTTAAGGGGACCGACACCCTAATTAAGGGGACCGCCCAGACAAAAATCCAGCTCAGCTGGCCTATAAATACTGGACTATTCCCCACTGATTTTCTCACCTTTTGCACACACTTTCTTTCTGTTCTAAATCAGTTTATACTCTCCTACAAATCCTTTGATCATTTAATCATAAAGCTTTGTTTCCAAGTGATCCAAGCTTTGATCTTCAAGTGCAAGAGAAGAATACTTCCTACCATCAAGTGAAGAAGTATTATAGCTTAGTGTGTGTCTTTGCAACCTTGTTGCAATTGTATCATATCTTGTAAATCATTTGTGTATATTGTGAAGGTGTGTATCGTAGTTGTGTATATTAAGTAGATTGTGGTGATCATTGTAAGTATAGTTAGATCGGGGTGATCTTAGTAAGTAGTGTTAGATTGGTGTGATCAAGATAGTGTTTAGTTGAAGTGAAGTTGTGAAGAGAAGTATAGAAAGGTTGTGAAGGAGTTGTGAAGCGAAGTGAAGTCGTGGTGTAAAGTGAAGTTGTGAAGTGAAGAAAAAGTAGTGTGGTGAAGCAAAGTAGTTAATTGTCGTGAAGTAGTGTGGTTAGTTGTGATAGATTGGTTCTACCTAGGATTAGAACTCGACATTACGCTTAGTGTCGGAAATTGGTGTAAGCTAAGTTGTGTACGGTTTTCTCCGCCTAAAGGGAGCTTGTTGACATAGTGAAGAAAACTCTCGAGTTTGGTGCTCGGGGAGTGGAGTAGGGTGAAGAGGTGCTTCGTTACCGAACCACTATAAATCCTCGTGTTGTGGTTTGATCTTTCCATCTCTTATCTTTTATCTTGCATACTTATTTCATATTTTTATTACGTGTTTGATTAGTTTAATTGTTCATATTGTGGACATTGGGAATTCACATAAAGTCAAATCTAAGTTTTTATAATCAAACTAAACATAATTTAAAAAGCGGTAAACTATTCAACCCCCCTTCTAGTTTTCCACAGTCGGCTACTCTTTTTTTTTTTTTTGTTTTTTTTTTTTTTTCTTTTTTTTTTTTTTTGTCTTTCCCAATATTGTTTTCAAGGGAAGCTTATTGTCAAAAATGTTTAACCATCATGATTTGTTCATGCACCACTTGAAGTGAAAGGTTTCATTACTACTGCTAGTTATTTATTACTACTGCTAGTTTAAGTTTCTACTGTCTTAAGTTCATTTATCTTATTATGCGTCATGGAGGGTAATTTGAGACATTGGAAGGCTGGATTAGTAGTGTAGTATATGGTTTGTAGTTGTAAAGATTCAAGTTGCTTATCTTCACAAAACCCCTATTGGATTATGACAAAAAGGGGAAGAAGATTACAGAGATATGATTTGCAACTTATTATGTGTGGTGATATGAGCAAGTTACAAAGGAAATCTGAATTAAGGGGAAGTTTTGTTTCATTCAGGGAGATGATTACATCTCAACTTCAGGGGAAGCTTTAGCTTTATGATGAAGTTCGTACACGACTTTGTTTGTTTTGTCATTATCAAATAGGGGAAGATTGTTGGGAATTATTGATTTAATGAGACAAAATAAATAAAAGAATGAAAAATAAGGACTAAATCTAGCATTATGGAATTCTACAAGCTGGTGAAGGATATTCTACAAAAGATAAAAGATTCCAAAAGATATGATTCTTAAAGATAAAGATGAAGTTTATTAAAGAATTAAAAGATTTAGTTTCCTTATACAATTATGTTTTCCCTTGTAAATCTAGATGGACTCTACTATATAAAGAGATCCCTAGATATAGTTTTAGGTGTGCCAAAAAGTGTGTGTGTGCACCAAAGGTGTAAAACGTGTGTGTGTGGGTTTACACGTCCCATAGGAAGATGTAGATGCTAGCATATGTTTTAGCCCCAAGATCAATGTTTCATTGATCCTATTAGATTAGGTAACCGTTCTACGATTGATCATGTAGAATTGGGGCTTGTAGTAGCCATTGTATAAAGATGATGATGCAACCTTGTTAGGAAATAATAAAGAATGTTTTTAATGTTTATTCCGCTGTGCATTCTATTGTTCTTTGTTATTGTTCCTCCTAGATTAAAGTTCTAAACAAACTGAGCTTACAACGATCATATGTTTTCAACACCATCTTTGACTAAAGGCTTTTCCAAATCAACTGGAGTAGAAGCAGACTTCACATCTGTGTAGTTGAATTTCTTCAAAATCTCAGCTACATATTTATCCTGGCTGATAAATATTCCATCTTCCTTTTGCTTTACTTGTAACCCTAAGAAGAAAGTAAGTTCTCCCATAGAACTCATCTGAAACTTATCCTTCATAAGCTTCTCAAAAGCAGTACATAACTCCTTATTTGTTGAGCCAAAGATAATGTCATCTACATAGACTTGTACAAGCAAAATATCTCCTTTTTGCTTCTTGATAAACAATGTCTGATCTATCTTCCCTCTTTGAAACCCATTGCCCAACAGATAGTTAGCCAAGGTTTCATACCATGCTCTTGGAGCTTGATGCAGCCCATAAAGTGCCTTGACCACCTTGTAAACTTTATCTGGATGGTCAGGATCTTTAAACCCTGGTGGTTGAGTAACATAAACCTCTTCCTCAATGGTTCCATATAAGAATGCACTCTTCACATCCATTTGATATACCAGAAAACCCATAAAAGAAGCATAGGCTAAAAACAATCTTATTGCCTCAATTCTTGCCACTGGAGCAAAGACTTCTTCATAATCTATGCCTTCTTCTTGTCTATGACCCTGTGCAACCAACCTTGCCTTATTCCTAATCACAATGCCTCTTTCATCTTTCTTGTTTCTGAAGACCCATTTTGTTCCAATGGCCCTCTTCCCATTAGGCAAATCCACAAGTATCCAAACCTGTTGGAGCTTGAATTGCAGAAGTTCTTCCTGCATTGCTTCCACCCAAGATGAATCAGATAGAGCTTTAGCAATGCTTGTGGGTTCATTCTGTGATAAGAAACAAGCATATAAACAAGTATTCAGGGTGTCATGTGTTTTCTCTTCATATACAGCACTGAGAAACCCTTGTGCAGAAGTAGATCTTGTCATTCTTCTTGTCTGAACAGAGGACTTCACATCACCAATCACATTTTTAATTGGGTGATCTTTATGGATTCTTGTATTAGGAGTGGTTGGAACTGTATAGGAATTAGGGATGTTCCCTAAATTAACTTCTGGTTCATCTTCATCACTGAAGAACTCAACATGAGTGGCTTCAAGTGTATGACTAGCTCCCACTTTGAACATGTCTTTAAGGCTATGTGGATCATATGAACTAGCAGTATTAACTAGTGGATCAACAGTATTAAATTCAAAACGACCAATATTAACTTCAGGACTGGCAGTATTAATATGTTGTCCAGCAGCATTATCTTCCTTAGGACTGCTATCATCTTCTGACTTATCTTTGTCATCACTCTCATTATGTGGACCATCTTCAACCTGCCTTATATCATCAGCAGCAGATTTTGGTTCATCATTACCAACATCCTTGGAAAGTGAATCAAAGTATGAAGCATCTTTCCAGATTGGCATCACAATGTAATCTTGGCTGGTTCCTTCTTTCCCTGTAGATGTACCTGCATTAAGATCTCCTTGTGTACCTGCAGATTCATTAGTAATTGTACCTGCAGCTACTGGTACATAATTCATAGATTGGGTTAGAGAATCAATATCAAACAGCCACTTTGGACCATTCCCTTCTATCATAGGCTTATTCTCTAAAAACCTAATATGCAAGTTTTCTTCTACCTTCCTGGTTCTAGTGTTGTATACCCTAAAAGCTTTACTACTCAAGGAATATCCAACAAAGAAACCTTCATCACTCTTAGCCATTCAAATCTGCCTTAAATTATCTAAGGTATTAAGAATGGTAACATGACATCCAAATGGTCTCATAAAGCTTAGAGCTGGTTTAAAACCTCTAAAAAGTTCATAAGGTGTCTTGTTATGAGGCTTGACTACTAAGACCCTATTATGTACATAGCAAGCAGTACTAACTGCTTCAGCCCAAAATGTGGTAGGTAACTTAGAGTCAGCTAACATGGTTCTAGCAGCCTCGATTAGTGTCCTATTCCTTCTCTCAGCCACCCCATTCTGCTGAGGAGTCCTAGCTACACTGTATTCTCTCCTAATACCTTTCTCTCTGCAAAAATCATCCATAACTTTATTCTTAAACTCTGTCCCATTATCACATCTGATTATTTTCACTTTCTTGTCCACTAGGTTTTCTATTTCTTTAATAAAATTCTTAAGAATCCAATGGTTCATCCTTAGTTGCTAAAAGAAAAACCACATGTTAACCGGCTATATTCATCAGATGACTCTAAGCAATACTTCTTATGCATTAGGCTACTCACAAAAGTTGGACCGAACAAATCTATATGAAGCATAAACAAAGGCTTATTAATTGGATTTAGGAAACTTGACTGTACAGAAGCTCTGTGTTGCTTCACTTTAAGACAAGCAACAAGGTTTGGTCATTTCAAAAACGTTTTGTTGGCAAACCTACTTACATGATTCTCCATTAACAAGTTATTTATTATCTTAAATTTATATGACAAGCCTCTTGCCAGAGCATTTGATTCATACTAATGTAGCCTTTGCATACATGACAAGTTAAAATTCGCTACTTTAGGAATAATGCTCTACATATCATAACTGTACTATTGTCCTTTCTAGAATTTTAAAAAGTATCTGACTTTCATCAGAGCAACTTAAGTGCTCCTAAGTGTATAAGGACAAGACATTCAGTGTCAGTAAAAAGACATAGTTCTTTTTGTCACACATCTTGTGAGACACTAAAAAGGTTAAATTTTAACTCATTGACAAAGTATAGATCTTCAAAATCAAGGCAATCAGTTTTAAGTGTTCCTTTACCAGAAATTCTACCACCATGTGTTCCTCCCCCAAATGTAACATAACCTCTGTCAAATTCCTTAAAATCTGAGAGATAAGCTATGTTCCCAGTCATGTGCCTTGAGCATCCACTGTCAACAAATCCTTTATCATCCAATTGTGGCTTGCCCTGCATATAAAAACAAGGAAATTAGTTTCCTTTGGGGTGACCCAAGCATTATGATTGGATCTGCTGTGCATCAATGTAGTTATTTCTCTTGAAAACAAGTGATGCACCATTAGGTCTGGTAGGTCTCCAAACCTAACATGCTAAGGGCTTAACAGCATTGACCTTTTTGTTTCACCATAACATACACTTAGCTGGTGCCTGTTAGATGGCCTAGCCGTTATAAACTGGCTGCTTGTGGGCCTAACAGTGTAACAGTGTCCCATGACAGTATTAACCTTTTGATGAAAATATCTGTTAGTTAATGCTGTTTTCTTATAAAAGGGCCTGTTATTAGTTGATTGTGCTTGTTTAGAAAAATGTAACATTGATCTAGCATTATGAACTGTTAGTTTGGGGTGAGCAGTATAAACGGGCCTAGCAGTATTAAGTGGTGTTAGGCCAGATTTTAGCAAAACTGCTCTTGGAACCATGTTCCATTGAGCACTAGGGTGTGAGGTTTTGGCATAATAATTATAATCCACCCTATTGTAATTATTCCCAGACAACATCATTTTCCTTTGATGGTGATGACAGTTAATCTGCACATTTTCAATCTCCATACAACACAAACAAGCTTTGTTTTTACATCACATAAATCACTTTATAGTGATGGTCTTCTGTCCATTCCAGTTTCTTTGATTCCCCCTAGGACTTTGTGATCTATAATCTTCTTGCATACGAGGGAGGTTGCCTGCAAGGGTGGGCAGGGGTCCTTAACTGACTTTCTAACTGGTTTTTCATTATTTTTAGGTTTGACAAACTCTATCTTTTTATCAGCAGGAAAAACGGTTTCTTTATCAACATTAAGTGGAGACAAAATAGAGCTATTTTCATTTTTTGACACTTGTTCTTTTACCAAAGAGTCATTAGTATTTTCCTTAGAATTATCTGATTTTTTTATCAATGTTAGACTCTAGATTACTGTCCCTAGGACCATAACTTTTAAATTCAGGCTCTTTGAATTCATCAAGACCAGAATAAGACAAATCAAGTTTTGTAGGTGCATTATAGATTAAATGATGGGGTGGTGGAACAACATTATACCCCAAACCCTTTTTACTTTTGTCAGTTATCTGACTCCCTAACAACTTGTCTAGGCTCTTTGAGGCATTATCAAATTTCTCAATTTTAAATTCAATACCCTCTTTTTCTTGCTTAACCTTTTCAAACTCACTTTTAAGCACACTGATTTCATAGTCTTTGCAAGCTACTTCTCTTTTAAGAACTGCAACTTCTTCACTAAAAAGAACCTCATTCTTTCTATATGTGACAAGTTGTTCTTCTACAGTCGTTAAACCTCTTTTATAAGTAGTTGCTTTAAATTCAGTTTGATTAAGCTTAACAATTAAATCATCACACTGTTTCTTAAGAGTTTCATAGGTTTTCAGACAAGTTTTAGTGCAAGATTTATCATTGTTTACCTCAGAGTCTGAAAACGCCATTAGAGCCATGTTTGTCTGAACCTGTTCTTCTGCCATATCACTCCAGTCAAAACCAACACCATCTATAGCCAACATTGCCTTTGAAGATGTGTCTTCATTGTTTCCTTGCTTCCTAGTGTTGTCTTGATATCTGAACTGACCATCTTTGTTCCTTGGTGCTCTACATTCCCTGGCAAAGTGTCCCATCTTGTGACAGTTGAAACACTCTACCTTGGATTTATCATACCCAGCAGTATCATTAGCATTAATGAAAATTTTCTTGCCTGTCCTCTGAAAGTACCTCTTTGCCCTCATACTTAGCAGAGAGAGCTGCCACTTCAAATCCATTGCTTCCAGATCATCTTCATGAATTTGCTCTAAGTCCTGCTGTAGGAGATTAGAACCATTGGGATTCTCAACCATGAAAGCATACACAACATTATCACTGAAGTTAGCAGTACTAACTTGAGGACTAGCAGTGTTAACATTAGGGCTAACAGTACTAACTTCATAAGCAGGTTTAGCAGTATTAACATCATTAGTACTGCTAGTGCTTGGAGCAGTCATAAAGGCCATGTTTTGAGCACCAGTACTTGCACCAACAGATTTCTTTACATCTTGTTCAACAATTTTGAAGTTGTTGTACAAATCATCAATGCTTATTGTTTCAATATCAGCCTTATTCATCCAGACTACAACATGAGTATTCCACTCAGGAGGCAAGCTTCTCAAAAAATTTAAATTTAGGTCTTCTTGAGTGATGACCACACCCAAAATTGCAAGCCTACTAACAATCTTCTGGAGCCTGTTAAAGATAGAGTCAAGTGACTCTGTGCTTGATGCACTAAAATTTTCATATTGTTGCTTCAAAAGTGTCTTCTGTGTTTTCCTAGTGGCTTCATTACCTCCAAATCGTGTTTCAATAGCAGCAAACATTGTTTTAGCATCACTGTATTGACTGAAAGTAAGTTGATGTTCATTGGGAAGAGCCATGAGTAGCAAGCTTCTAGCCTTCACATCATTCTTCTTGTTGGTCTTCTCTTCAGCAGTTGCAGGTACTGACATCTTTGTAACTGAGGAACCATTCTCTTGTGTTGTTTGTGGTACAGATACCCATGAGTTACCATTCTCTATGACCTCCCATAGAGCATAGTCTTGTACCTGGAAGTACTGCTTGATTCTTATCACCCACATCTCATACTCACCTAATTTGAGTATGGGAAGCTTAGCAGTAGTATTACTCTGTGCAGATTCAAATTCCATGACTTCTAGATCAAAGTTTCTCAAAGCACAAGCTCTGATACCACTTGTTGATCCCAAACCTTGATCGATTCCTTAGCTTGTCTAAGGTTAAATTACCTTGGATAAATCCAAAATCACTTATGATAGAACGTTGTATGTATATACTAAAGTGTATGCGGAAATCTCTACACTTTAAATAATAGACGTATAAATGATAAAACAATAATTGTGAATGAACAAAGATATAACTAAACGCTCCAATATTATTTGATGAATAATACGAGTACTCTTGACTACTACTAGGGTTTAGAACTTTGAAGCTTTTAATCGACTTAACAACTATGATAATCTTATCTCTCAACTAATGCCCTAGAGCCTTCTTTTATAGATTAAGGTGTCCTAGTCAGCTTACAACACACGCTAAAGATATACATAAACTTATAGAATATTTTGATACAATCTATTCTATAAATATCTTCTAATCTTCATCTCCAAGTAATCTTTATCTCTGAAATCTGCTGTCTTCCTCTTTTGCAGTAATTTAGGTATTTATGTTTTAGCAGTACAAAACGGAACACTAGCAGTATTAATCTTGTGCTAGAAGTATTGACCCAGTTAATATTGTTAGTTATAATCTGAGCAGTATTAACCTCTTGAACTAGAAGTACTAACTTGTGAAGATTTATTCCCAATAGTTTTCAAAAACAAATCCAAGGAAAAAGAAGCTAAGAATATTGATACATAAATTGCTTTGGAAAAGAAAGTTAAAGAACTTGACAACATTGTTTGTAAAATGGGTCAATTCGCGCAAATTGTGCATATGATTACAAAACCACAAGTTTTCTATGATAACAACCTGAAACAAGCTCTTTGTTTTCAAAATCCTTTCTATCTTAAGAAAGCTCAGCAGATTAGGCCAATTATGTATGACGGTAATGTTATTGCTAAGGAAACCAATGTGATCCAACGATAATGTTATTGCTAAGGAAACCAATGTAAAATAGGTCAAAATCCTTTCTATCAATTGCTGATTCTGAAGAGACTTTGATGCTTGAAGAAGAGAGTTGATCCAAAATGTTTTTAAAACAAAGTGATCCAATGGTCTTAGAAAAGAAAGTTAACACTAAACCAATTGATTATGCTGAGTTAAATCAATTATATGAAGATTTTGGTAAACGTTTTGTCCCACAACAAGAACTGTCTGATGAACAAGCTTTACACCCTATTATTGACCAATCTGCTTCTTCGCCTGTCAAAATTGAGGCTCCTCGGGAACTTCCTAAGATAAGCCAGGTTAATACAAGCCTTAAAAAGCTTAAATACCATCTTAGCCAATTTGACAATGTGGTGAAAAAGCGAATCACGCCCAATGCTTTAACGGAAGGGGAATGAGGGTTTGAACACACTAAAGCTGTTTTTCAAAATGAAATAATTCCATTTTTAAAGACTTTAAAAGAAATATTTAATGTTTTTAATAAAGATATTTTAAATGAGGTAACGGAAGTACAAACAGTTTTTAACCAGATAGAAGCTGTTGTTCAACAGTATAATGTAGACAAACAATATTTTGAAATTCAAAAGAAACAATTTTTGATTGAAAACGATCGACTCTTGGATCAAATCATTTCTCAAGATATTGTGAATATTGTTGTGAATTCTTCTGAGGATCTGTAACATCCGAGAATTTTCGAAATTTTAAATGACTATTTTAAACTTTAACTTTTCAGGTCCGATCTTACTTTTTGACTTTTGATCGTTCATTGTCACATAAAAGCAATTACCGCATGACCGGTAAAATTTTCGGAACGTATTTAAATAATAAATCATGATTATTATTACACACCGCGAGTACAAAGTTATTTTTAACTTATTTGATTCGAAAACGAAAAAGATATATATTAATTCATAGTTGATCTATCAAAAACGAACCACTAAATTACGTTTTCACAACTCGGACTCTAAAGCAATTTGATGTAAAACGATATTTCGGACAACTTTTTAGTTTTGGCCGAGACACGAAAACAAACAGAAAAGGACTGAAATAACCTCGCAAAATTTTGAACACAACGCGTACAGGCCCATGAATAATTAAATTTATATTTAATTACCGCTTTTTATTAAATAAAAATATTTAATAAATTAGTTAATATTTATCCAATAACGTTTATTTAAAAACGCGAACGTTGAAATTAAAGTTTTATTTTTCGGACAAAGCTTACTCGCGACACCCAATGGTACCAAATAAATAATAATGATTTAAATATATTTTATAATATATTTTATAAAAATATTTATAAAATATTAGTCGAGTAAATACTCATTTTCACGGGAAAAACATTTGGAAAACAATTGCGCAATTTTCGTATTTTGAATCAATTGTTAACTAGCCGAGACGAGTCCCAAACCTTCTTTCACAAAAGTTACATTTTTGGTCCCTGGGGTAATATTTTTAACATCTACCCTAGACTATCATGCACTTGTTACATTGTTTTCAAACTTTATAATGTATATATATACATAAAAATTAGGTCATACTCATTTATAATTTAAACCTAGCCTCATCTTCATCTTCATCTCCTCTCTCTTTCTTTTTCAGCCGCTCCGGCACGCACTGACCACCACCACAACCACCAGCAACAACATCACCACGTCCACCACACCATCTACACCACCCTCATCATATCGATCTTCACATCACCTCAACCATCACATCAACCCGCACCTTCTCCCTCTCCACACCACCTCATCACCATCCTCGTCAACATCATCCCATCCACGACATCCACCTCATCACCTTCATACCACCAACCGCCACCACCATAACATAGAGTGCGTGGGTTTATGGCAGCAAGGCTGCGTTTGGTCTTGATAAACCTAGCCAAGGCTGCATTTGGTTTTTATAACGCAAAGGGTGCGTTGGTTTCGTGGCTCAAACCACCGTCTAAGGGTGTGTATAGTTTTCATATCACCCACCTAGGGTGTGTTGGGTTTAATAAACGCACCAAGAGGGTGCGTTCGTTTTTAAACAACCAAAAAAGGGTGCGTATGGTTTATTAGCAGGGTGCGTTTGGCTGTGGGTTTAGCACCAAAAAGGTGCGTTTGGTTTCGGGTTTAACACCCAAATAGGGTGCGTTGTGGTTTATCAAAAACACCACAAAGGGCGTTTGTCCCGGTGGTTTAACACCCTAAGGGTGCGTGGGGTTTTTGCATCAGCTAGGGTCCGTTTGGTTTTGCACCGACCAGGGTGCGTTTGGTGTTTAAAAACGTGAATGGGGTGTTTGTTTCTCGATTTAACATTAGTTGGGGTGCGTTTGGATTAGTAGTTATAACCATAGGGTGTGTTTGGTTTTAGTGACAGCCCCAAAGGGAGCGTTTGGATCTGGGCATAACAAATAAGGGAGCGTTTGGCTGTGCATAATAACCATAGGGTGTGTTTGGCTGCTGTAAATGCCATAAGAGTGCGTTTGGATCTGTTATAAACTGCCATCAGGGGCGTTTGGCTGTTAAAACAGCCATAGGGCGCGTTTGGTTTGCGGGGTAACATCCAAAAGGGGTGTTTGGTTGTGCAGTCAACAAAATAGGGTGCGTTTGGTATAGTGGCAGCAATAGGGCGCGTTTGGGTGAGCAGTTTCAATAAGGGTTCGTTTGGTTAATGAAATTGATTAATGAAAATTATTACAAGGTTTTATAAATATTTAAAAACCGGATATATAAATTGGTGGTTTATAATGGTTAAATAAATGTAAATTATATTATTTTGTTTAGGTTAGATAAAATAGCATAAATATATTATACCTGGAACACGCAGACATTGGAAATATTGGAAAGCAAATGATTGCAACATATATTGATTAAGGGAAAACGTTAAGTTTTGCGAAAATGGAAAACATTATACAACCGAAATTGTCATGACGAAATATATATATTTAGTAATGTTTTACTAAAACTTATATCATTTTAGAAACCGATAAAGAGACTAAAGTTATATTTTAAGATATATTAAAATATAACTATACAATAACCTGACAACGAACGAAAACTATATTTTGTACATTGAGACGAACTGTTTTAGACGCAACCCGTCGAAGAAACGAAATATATTTTATAAAATATTATTTATATTTTATAATGATTATAAACTGTTACAAACATGGTTTGATTAATTCATAACGTTAAGACATGTGTCAACCTTTGTACAAAGCCTTTTCATTAATTAAATGGTTGTCAAACTAATTGGTTTAATTAATTATTCACACTTATTATATAATACCTGCAAGGTATATTATACTTTTCATCAATCTTTTGATTGATTGTCTTTGTTATATAATTCACGGTAGGAATTATATAAGGGTTATTTTTCATAAGTAATATATAAAGAATATATATTACACACTTTGCGTATATTTTCAATTTATTTATTTAACCAACCACCAAACTATTACAACTTTAAATCTAAATCTTTTATCAACGTGTCGCGTTGACATAACAATTCATCGGGAAACCCAAACGCATTACCCTAGGCTAGTGAGACTTAGCCGTTAAGATAAGCTGCAACTTCTTGGTCGAGCCGTTTCAGTTTCCGTTTCGTCTTGTACTCAATGTGTACATTCCCGCCAATCGTTCTTCATCATCGATGTGAGTTTATAGCCCCTCTTTCACTTGTTTTACATTTACTTTACAAATCTCGGGGGAGAATACATGCTCAATACAACTTGTTTACATATTCGTTTACAATATCTTTTACATACTATTCTACATACTTGGTTTACATACTTGATTTTGCAATTCATTACAAACACAATTACATGGTTGATTACAAACTTGGTTTCTTACTTTGTCACATACTCATTTGCATACATGTTTACGAAATTGTTTACATACTCATTTCGAACTCAACTGCTTGATTTATATCACACTATTTTCTACTTATGGATTTAAGTACTCAAAGCTATTTACGAATACAATGGTTACTTCTACTTTGGACACAAGTACTTTATGTGAGAATTTTCCCTTTTTACGTGGTTTGCCTAAGTACTCTATTGCCATGAAGTCCCCCTATCATGAACCGTTAATTTCTTGACCGGAGGACCGGTTGAGGGAGCGCGAATGCTGTGAATAGATCTATTGGGAATGAACTCCCCCGTCCGGGTAGATAACAACGCACTACCATGTACACGGACGCATTACATTTGAGGAAACTAGGTGCTAGGCAATGCACCTACCGGGGCACTAACTTATAGCAACGTATACTTAAGGTTTCGGTGTCATGAGCTTAGCGCAACAGTAAATATTATCTATGTGGTACTGTATTTGTTATAGTAGACCCATACATTTTGAAAAATCAACGATCTCACTGTCCATACTACTTATTGAACATTACTAATTTCTGAACACTTTTCATTATATTGCGGTGAAGCAATAAACACTAAACTCTTTTGGTTCTACATTTACTCTTACACTTTTGGCGATTATTATAAGGATTGAAATGGTCATGCATACTTTATAAATCTTTGGATTCCAACATTTACATTTATACTTACAAAACTCTATGAACTCACCAACTTTAATGTTGACACTTTTAAGCATGTTTTTCTCAGGTGAATTAGATGCTTGGATTATTTGATGTGCATTGGAGTCTTTACATTCAAGTTTTTCATGGTGATGCAATTATGGGACAACTATTATTTTGATTTCAGAAAATCAACGAGATTGTTTTACAAACGACACATTTAGAGGTCGTTCTCTTGTATCTTGTGCTATTGTATTATGAAGTAACGCCCCCTGACATATTTCCGCTGCGACACATTTTTGGGGGTGTTACAGATTGGTATCAGAGCCAAGGTTATAGAGAACTAGGTTGCATATTTTACCCTAGACTATAACCGTTTTCACAAACATTGCATCACATCAAACATTTTCAAAGTGCATACACACTACTTGCTTATGTGCTTACATTACGTGCTGCATTAAGTGCTTACATGACATACATATATGTAATATATATGCTTACATCTTTTGCGTATATCGCACGTCTATTTATATAAGAGTTAGTTATATAAATACTAGAGTATTTCTTAAGACATTGTGAGTTGCACAATGGTCTCAATTATACCGCAGACATTGTGAGTTATACAATGGTCTCATTTTACTTCTTAGACATTGTGAGTTGCACAATGGTCTCAATTATACCTCAGACATTGTGAGTTATACAATGGTCTCATTTTACTTCTTAGACATTGTGAGTTGCACAATGGTCTCAATTATACCGCAGACATTGTGAGTTATACAATGGTCTCATTTTACTTCTTAGACATTGTAAGTTGCGCAATGGTCTCACTTCGTTCTTAGACATTGTAAGTTAAATAATGGTCTCTAAGGACATTATTTTTCCTCATAGCTTTATACTATATTGTATTACACAAAGACCGTTATAATTTTTGTTTACATGGAATTATGTATGAATCTAAGTATTACAAGTCTTGTATGGGCGGGACTTGTAATATGAGGATTGATATGATAATTGCTATGTTAACAAAACCCGTCACAGTTCTGTTTACATGGGATTATGTATAAATCTAAGTATTACAAGTCTTGTATGGGCGGGACTTGTAATAGGAGGATTTATATGATAATTGATTTAGCATTCTGTCACCCCTTTAATGTGCTTATTCTAGTTTTTGTTTGCTTATTTGTTGTCCCTTGTGCTTATTAGGTCTAAGGGAAAGGTTGTTTGCAGCTTATTAGCATTTCTTTAGCTTATTTAATTTTTAACAGCCAAAAAGTTAAGCAAATTGTCACTTAGCTTAAATCCAAGTCTGTTAACTTAATTTAGCTTCTTTCAGCCTTATTTTAGATTTCTAAAAAAGGTTGTTTCATTAAAGTTGTTTGTTTACAGCTTATTTATAAGCTGGTAAAAAGTTTTTAAAAAAAATAAAAAAAACTAGGGAAATTGGGAAGTCAAGGGTGAGCCATGGCTCGATAACCCAAGACTCCATACTACCTCAACCTAGCCTTTACACTCACACAAAAACACAACTGCAACATGGGGTCTTTTTAGTTTATTTCTCCACATTACTTTTCTTTTTTATACTCATTTTAGCCATTTTAGCTTCAGCTTTATTTTAGCTTTTTAACAGTTATTTCAAGTAAGTTGTTTTGGACCCATTTATTTTTCTTAGGATTAGCATTGTCCCAAGTACTTGTCATAATTTTTTCAGAATTTTTCAAATTAGTTTAGTATTTTTAATTAATTTTTTAGATTAAAACAATTTTTAATTCATAATAAACGTCAAACGCGTGTCGAAATAATATATATAGTATATCCCGTTAGATAAGAAAATTACTTTAGGAAAATTAATAGTCTATCTTCCGAGTGTCGTTTCCACGGTGAGAGATGAATTCAAATCCATGTTAATGTTTTGAAGAAAAATGCTTGATTATCTTATGAGATTTTTGATTTTTAAAAATTAAACTACTTTTTAGAAAACTGTATTTAATACTAAAAATTATACTAATATTAATACTAGCATTATACTAAACAATTAAACTACGAGAATTAAGCTAAAATGAACTAAAAAATTATAAGACGAAAATGCTTGCTAAGTGACGTGAAAAGTTCATTAAGTGTGAATTAAGGTTCATTAACGAATTAATTTCCTTAGAGAAGATAATTATCTCACAACGTTGGCTTATTTTGACAAAAATATCTTAAAAGATATTAATTACTAGATGTGTAGTTTGACTATTTTTCCGGATTTTGCCCTTTAAAACATTCAATTTACAAATCTAAATAATCGAGGATTATTAATCAACTAAACCTTTTTGAAATCCACACTTAATTCCCAATTCACAAATTACTAAGCAAGCACAAATAAACTACTCACTACTCATCCTAATAATCAAAAGAGCAACAATAGACATAATAAGAAAATTATAACTAATAAGAATTGAAAAGAGATAAGAAAATAGAACCCGAATGCCGAAACCTAAATGATTATAAACACCCGATTATATAAACTAGACTTAATGCCAAGTTTATTTCTTATTTAGACTCTATTTACTTAATAGATGATAAAGTGTTTAAACTTTATTCTATAATAAGCTAGTAAAATCTAACTAAGCTATAAACTTAGGCAATAAGCTAGCTTATACAATCCTTAAAACCGAGTATTATGGAAATAAGCAAAAGGGATTAAGCTATGACAAAGCTTAAACGAAAAGCTTAATAATCCAAAAGTAGCCGATAAACTATTCAACATAAATAAGCTCAATAATATAAGCGGCTTATATACCGAATAAGCAATAAGCTCAGCTTATTACGTTTGTAAGCAGCTAGGAGGATAAAGATGCGACAAATAAGCTAGAAGTGCAAATAAGCTCGAAAAGAAGAGGAAAATAAGCCAAAGATTAAGCAACCAAACACCAACCGTCATTAATTTCCAATAAGCCAAGGTTTTTCAAATAGTTGAACAAAGAAGATGTTGAAAAGCTTTTTCCAAATTATCTAATATATAAACTAACATAAGCTACACATTTCCCGATATACTACTATCTGCCAAAATAAAGCTACTCCTATTTTTTCTAGCATACTCCTAATCTACCAATGGAAAAAAAATGAAAAAAACGAAAAAGAAAACTAGATAAGATATATGATGCCCCCTTCTCAAGTCCCTGGTTGCGTTCTTATAAAGCATATAGCAATTTCATTTCTTGATGGGGCTCGTCATTTGCTCCTGGGCCTCCAATATACAAAACTGATAGCAATTCAATTCTGGGTCCATAATACATTTACTCCTGGGCTCAATAAACATAATAACTGCTGTGGGTACGCTTGGGCTCGTGGGCTGGGCTTTTACACTATTCGGGCTTGGCTTATCGTTATTAATAATAAAGGGGTCGGTGAGGATCCCATTTATATCGGTGTCGGGCCGGCCAATAGAATGAAAGCACCTTTGGACTCGGATTTCAGTTTGCTCTTTTCATATGGGCTAATGCTCGAGAAATATTAACAACTTCGTCTTGGCTTCAAATAATAATTAAACGTCATCAAATCGAGCCCAAAAATTCCCGTTTTTGCTTTGTTTTCAATTCCCTTAGTACCTGCACAGATATTTAAATACATCAAACCAAACATTAATTTGCACATAATATTAAGCAATATTTTTTTTATTTTTAGTCCAATTAATAGTTGTTTTCCGGGCTTGCACACATCAAATTCCCCTACACTTAGCCATTGCTGGTCCCACACGCAATGTTTATAAAACACGCCTAGAAATAAATAATTACCCCCCCCCCCTCTTAACTTATGACCCTCACATCGAACAAGAATAGAACGGTCCATTAAAAGGTTCAAAAATTATTTATTTCTAAAGCACCCCCGTTTTAACCACTTATTCATTAATAGATAAAGACTAAGATAAAATTTAATAAAATTATTTAAAAGGTTTTAAGAACGGGACGTTTCGTTTCATACTCGATAAGTTTTTTCACGATCCCCTATACACTGCTTAACGAAATCATTAGTCAAATATAGATTAGATGCAAACACCTACTATTAAATGCTTATTGTGTAAAAAGCATTCTCTTTTCGCTCCCTTATTCCTAATTTCCTCTAAGGATTTTATTATTATTGGTGACAAATAAATTATGTCCTTATTATCATAAAGGTGCCCGGTTTAGACCACAATTAGTTTGAAATCCTTTCCTAAAGAGACGATATGGTGAGAATAAGGTCCACATTAAGGTTTATTTTACATGATTTAGGGGTTATCCTTTTTATTTCATTCCGCAACAAATCAACTTAGAAGTCCAGCAGACGGAGGCTTTATTAGATAACCCAGAGTTAAAATTTGGCTTTATTTTTATTATTATTGCAACATTATTAAATCTCGGTCCTTTAAAATAAAACTGCCACATCGGTATGCAGCCCGACCATGGTCAGGAGTCTTATTTCTGGTCCTCGGTATTTCCATCGACCATTTAGAAGGCTGAAACATCGGTTAGTGAAGCCGGCAAGATGCCGTCAAACTTTTTATCATCTCTGATTTTATAACTATGGCTTATTTTGAAGACTGTCTATCGGTTCGTGAGCAGGGCAAGAGTCAGGTAACCTTTATCTGACCACAGTTTTTATTATTAGTATTCTTTTTACCTCCACCCTTTAAATGGACTATCACTCGGTTGTGAGGCCGGCAAGGAGGTGGGGGGTCTTATTTCGGCTTCGGTTTATTACCTAACCTTTTATTATTTATTAAACAAATATCAAGTCCTGCGGTCTTTTAACAACTACCTCTTTCGGTGTGGCCGGCAAGAGACAGTCAGCCTATTCCCCGCAACATGACAATAACATCGATGTGTACCTTACTTTTACCAGAAGGAATCTCTACGAAGGGATTTAAACTAAGAATCACAAAAACTAAAGTAACTTTATTTATTTAACAATTATATAACGTTTTGTAAGCTGATGGGAGAAAAGGCTACAATTAAACCTCTACTATGAGCGCTCTAAAGTGTTCCAACTACTCCATGTTTAGGCACCTACTTATATCAAACTCTATCATTTTTTGTTCTTTGCAAAATTTTAAAGTTGAGCAAACGCTTAGTCTAAAAAGCTAAGGAGAAAGCTAGAGTTTAAAACTCGATCAAGTCAAAAGCTACCAAGTTCTACGGGCCTACTTATTACTAACATTTTTATATTTTCATCATCATTCATTTTTTTAGCTAATGAACAATAAAATTTTAAAATTTTGGTCAAAACGGGGTTGCGTGGGAACACATATATGCACAGGTATGATCACATTTTGATAGAAATCCCCCCCCCACACTTAGAACCAAACATTGGACTCACTGTTTAGAATAATGTTAGGTTTTACCCCATACTTAACAACGAAAAGGCAAATGCTAGTAATTCCAAAGTGTGAAAGGGGATAAACACAATTAATCATCATGATCAGGATAGAGGATCCAAATAAGCAAAAGATCGAATAGAACGAATGATTGAGGATTTGAAAACAAGCCGGGGTCTTCATGATCTAAAGTTATCCTCCAAAACGGTACACAGAACCATAAAAAGAAGCACGCCCCACACAGGGCCTATATAATACACAATTATTCATTACTATGATTAAACCTATATGAAAGAAACCTATTGTTGCAAGCTATTATTTTATATAAAGGATAAACACGGGTTGCCTCCGAGAAGGCTTATTCTTTGTTCGAGTCTCTAGTTGACTCTAGGGTTATATCATTTTTAGGTCCATGGTCAAATCCATCACCCGATGTGAGGTGAGGATGGACATAGCAATACATCACCTCCTCAGGTGAGTATGCAGCAGGACGGGGTGATGGCATATGATGAAAACCAAAAGAAGAGGTCTCCATCACCCTCGTCTCCTCACCCGACTGAGTCAGGGAGAAAAACGGATCAAATCTTTCCACCCCCTTTAAGCTTAATTGCTTAGAAGCGGGTGGTGGTAGAACTAATGAGGAAGACTCTATAGGTAACAATGCTAGAGATACACCGAAAGATGTATCTTCATTAAGCAATTATTCAAAAAATAGAATGTCACCATCTGAATCGTAATACCTATCATCAATGTTAGTTGGAATTGAATCGTCTAGGCCGATCTCAGCGGTGAGCTCCTCCAAAATAAGGTCACTAGTCTCAATTGATCTAGACATCGAATCAGAATTACCTAAAGGATCATCAAACACTCTTGGGACAGGGACAGAGTCATTGGCTAGTAAACAGTTATATTTCATCTATATCTCTAATAGGATTGAGTCAATTTCCCGATTCCTCCGTTAGAGTGGTATCTTAATCTCTCTTAAAAGTAAGTCGATCTCTTCATCTCCCTAAAAACAACTAAGTAGGGCGTGGCGTTGCTTAGCAAAGTGGACTCATCAATAACTGGGAGATCAACCAGGGGGGACCAGGACTACTAATGTCCTCAAACTCCTCATCAAAAAGTGGATTATCATTACATAAGATAAAATCATCATTAAAATCAAAGAGAGGGTTTGAGAAAGTCACATCAAAAAATCTAGGTTTTGTATCATCACCTAAAAGCTCATCAGACATTCCTTTAGTTAAACTTGGATTATTAAGTAAATGACTAAAAAGTCGCTTAACATATTGCCTAGGAAGACAGCTTACACCACGTTTTCATCAAAAAGTAGACTACTTGTTCTCCTAAAGGTGAATTAATATCAAAATCTACTTCCCCATTATCAGTAGGGGGCAAAGGTGTAGTAGCAGGCATATCACACTCTAAAACACTATCAGATGTCACCTTAGACTCCTTGTGGCATTGGGACAAAGTTCATATAACTAGATTTATATATTCATAAGTTTCCCTTACGGGAATAGTGCTAATAACCTCATCCCTCATTAAGAGGGTGTATGTAGGCTCTATGGTAGCTAAGAACGGTATGGATGGTGTGTATGCAGGAGGTGTGACAAGAGCGGAATAATGATCACTTAAACATTGCTCCTTGTAAAAAGTCACAACCTCTCTGTGTAAATCGTCACTCCCTCAGTTCTTTAGAACAACAGGGGAATTAGGCATTTGAGTTCTAAGCATCTCCTCTAAAATACAGTTATTTTCCCTGCATGTATGCATAAGACTATCTAAAATCAAATCCTGAGGGGGCGACTGGTCAATATGGTACTGTGGAAGTTGGTCAAAACAAAGAAAGTCATAATTTTTACCAGGATTAGGATCATAGACAAGCTGGTTCCTGGTTTGACAATCAGAGCTATAATGGGGACCTCCACATACCTCACAGCAGTCGAACTGTTGTTGCTGATATGAAGAATAGAATGGAGGTTGGTCATCACTATAGTTTTGATTGTAACAAGGACCCTGATCATAGAAGGGCATGTTCCCTGCTTGGCAATCATTACTATAATGTGGACCTCCGCAAAACTCACAACAGTTTAACTGTTGTGTGTGACTCGAAGAATAGAATGGAGGTTGGTTAAAACCAAAGTCTTGATTGTAACAGGGACCCTAATCAAAGACGGGTGTGTTCCCTGTTTGACAATCAAAACCCGGGTGAGGGTTCCCTCCACAAAACTCACACGAGTATGTCTCCATTTGGTGTTGCGGGGGCTGGTTGAAATAATCGTTTGTCT
>BQNB010095169.1:0-22123 GCA_026074375.1 Tanacetum coccineum
TGGGAGGCACCCTATGCTTATCCATTTTTTTTCTTTTTCATATTTCTAATGTGATGTGAGGAGGCTTGTGCTCTTCTGATTCTTGTTGTTTGTGCTTGTGATTGTTTGTAGGATTAACCCAAATTTTTTGAAGACTCTTGTGTTCGGTGTTTTGTCCCGGTCCACTCGAGCTTCCTAGCCTTTGCTTGCCATTAGTTTGGGGAAATCCGATATCCTAGATTATTATCGACTAACATCTATCTTTTAGCATACTTGATAAACGGCTTAATATTTGTGTGATACTTTCTCAATGCTCGGATTATGCATTCGACTTTTTGAGTTCTAGTATGGGGTTTTTGAGCCTTAAACTAGGAAACATTGAGGACAATGTTTAATTTTAGTATGGGGTAGTATATCTTCGATATGATTTGACCTACCTTAGCCCATTGTTCTCACATACCCCGTTTTCCCGCAAAAAATTTAAATTTTTAAGTCTTAATATCTAGTTTATTGTTAAAAAAAAAAATCTGACACGAATGTAGGCTTTCCGTTGGTGAGAACGAAAAATAAATTTTGACCCGACCGGTTTTATATCTTAGCTTTTCTCCTTAACGTAAGTATATTGAAATTTTCTAATCTTTTATACAAGGAGCTATAAAATGCAAGTCTAGCTTAACAAAGTCAAGACTTTGCAAGTTCCCATAATTGATTTTAAATATGCGAAGATCAATTTTTTAGAGTTAAGATTGTTGCTAGTCTATGTGACTTGTTAAAGTGCCGATCTTAATTCGCTAGGCTAAGTATTCACGAGTTTCTTTATTAGAAATTTTAAATTGTGAAGAACAAGAGATGATAGAGTAGAGTATAAGTTTTGGATGCTAAACATAGAATAGTTGGATTTCTTTAAGGCTCATAAAGGTTAATTGTGGCTTTTTGCTCCCATCGGCTTAATAAACGTTATATAATTGTTGAATAAATAAAGTTTCTTTGGTTTTTGCGATTCTTAGTTTAAATCACTTCGTAGAGATTCCCTCTGGTGAAAGTAAGGTACACATTGAGGTTTTGTCAGTGTTGTGGGGAAATAGACTCCTGGACCATGGTCGGCTCGCATACCGATGTGGCAGTTGTTAAAAGACCACAGGGCTTGAAATTTGGCTATAATAATAATAATTATGAAATAAACCGAAGCCGAAATAAGACTTCTGGATCATGGTCGGCTCGCATACCGATGTGACAGTCGTTTAAAGGGTGGAGGTAATAATAATAATAATAAAAACTGTGGGCTGATAAAAGTTTACTACCTCTTGCCGGCTCACAACCGATGTGGTAGTCTTCTAAATAAGGCACATAGTAATAATAATCCGAGACTGATAAAAGTTTGCTGCATCTTGCCGGCTCACAACCGATGTTGCAGCCTTCTAAAAGGTCAAGGAAATTACCGAGGTCGAAATATGTTTGCTGCATCTTGCCGGCTCACAACCGATGTTGCAGCCTTCTAAAGGACCGAGGTTTAATAATGTTGCTATAATAATAATAATGATAATAAGAATAAAAGCCAAATTTCAACTCCGAGGTTATCTAAATAAAGCCTCCGTCTCTGGACTCGTAGTTGAGTTGTTGCGGATGAAATAAAAAGGATAACCCCTAAATCATGCGAAATTAGAACCTTAATGTGGACCTTATTCTCACCACATCGTCTCTTTAGGAAAGGATTTCAAGCTATTAATAGTCTAAACCGAGTTTACTTTATTAATAAGGACATAATTTATTTGTCACCAATAATAATAATAAAATTCTTAAAGGAAATTAGGAATAAAGGAGGAAAAGTAAGTACACAATTAGCTTTTATGAGTAGTGTCAGCATCATAACTTGTATTTTGCAATGATCTTGTTTTTAAGCTTGGCTTGGAGAGGTAAAAGTCGGGGACGATGAATTTATCTATTTGGACACTTTTTGTGCTTTTTATTCCGTGATCCTAAAAGTTATCAATTTATCAATGAATAATGGAAAAAAAAATAAAAAGCAATACATTATGGTAACACATGGAATATGTTTGCAAGTTGTTAAATTAGAAAAAAGGAGATAGAGAGAAATGGAAAAAAGTTTTTTTTTCAAAAAAAAAAAATTTGGGGAAATATGGTGTTTTAAAGCTTGTGATTTCTTAACTCTCCCCACAAAAGACTTTGCTACTTTTCAAAGGATTAGTTTGGGGAGGTTTTGAGGTATTTGGTTTTAGAGCATATAATATTGCGTGAGGACACGGCAATCACTTAGTTTGGGGAATTTTGATATGTGAGAAATCACATATCCTTTTTATACCAAAAATGACCCTAAAATGATTAAATTGTGCAAATTATGCTTGTATATTGCTTGTTTTGTCGTTTGTGATGTGTAGGTACGGATATTGCAAAATTCATAGGATAAACTGTATCAGACCGGACAAAAACACGGACACTGGGAATGGAATCGAGTGCACAAGAGCCGGAAGTTTGATAGCAAAAAGGTCAAATAATCAAGCATGGTCAAAAATGGTTAACTCACAAAAGATAAAAACCCTTAAAATACCCAAAATACCCTTAATGTTAAACCATTTTCACCAAAAGCCCTTAAATTCATAACACCGTTAGTCCTTTGTTAATAAAAGACTAACGGTCGTTAGCCTTAATCTATAACCTTACCAATTCACCAAATCCATATTCACCCGGCCCAATCCTTTTCTTATAAACCCCGAGCCCAGGTCAACCTTTTTAAACCCTTAGTCAAACTTTCAAACAAAGTTATAAAAAGAAAAAAAAAGGGTGCAAGGAGTTTTTACTGTTATTTTAGTTCTCCAATTACCTCACGTACAATCCACACTTTTACCTCCTCTTAACAACCTAATATCCTTCACTCTCTACCACCCTCTATATCTCGGCATCAAAAGATACATGAACCAAAGTTCACTTCAGCCTAAGAGATTCCCAGGCTTTGATTGGCCACTTCTGATAAGGGAATGCCACGCGGCCTCAACCACGCCCACAAAACTCGCATAATAGGAGAAGTGTGTTGTCACTGCAGTATAGCGTGCGATCTCGTAAGCATCCACACTTGCAATGAAGGGATTGCCACGCTGGCAATCTGTGTGTTATATTCTCATCCAAAGGCTACAAGACGGGCATCCAATGATTGGTTTTTAAATGAAAGGGTTATTGATCAAGACGAGATGAGCGTATGAGGGACTGGGAACCTTCCTCTCAAGCTATAAATAAGGAGACTTTCTCACTCACATGATCATCGCAGATGTAGCTTAGTGTAGATATTAAATTTAGATTTTAAATGTAATTTTCTCTGTAAAGCATTTAGCTTATTATGTTTTTCTAAATCAATGTAATTCTTCTTTTATATTGCTTGCAATCGTTTGTTTAATTATAAAATCTTAATTTCCATAGTGCTTAATTAATTCATTTCAAGTTTTCTCATTATAAATAATCTTTTCTAATTATTCATATTAAGCTCCTTAATAAGCTTTGTCTTTCAACTCATAATCTAAGCTACACTCTTAATTAAGCTCTTAAAGCTTAAATGAGCTTATCTTATTCAAATCCACAATCAAAATACCTCAGCTTGTTCTTGGAAGGGAAACCAGACATAGATGGGTTTCTAGGACCTCACTAGCTTATCTAAGATAAGCTAGAGCTTGTTGATTAGCTCATAAGAGCATTTGATAAGCCTTGTTTAGAGCAAAGTAGGACTATAAACGATAACGGAAACGTTTCAGCGAACTTTTCTGAACTGTTCGGTAAAGTTGATCATGTTTTTTTTTTACCTTTATTTATTAAAAGGATATGAGGATATGAATACTATTTTTACGTTCGTTTAGTTTAAATGATAACGAACATGAACACAAGTCACGTTTGTTCGTTTATGTTCTAGGTGAAACGTCGATTAGGCGTTTATTAAACGTTCGTTTTATCGCCTCTCCCCCTCACCCACTTATTGTTTATGTTCGTATATCATATTTTTTAATTGTATACTTTTAAATCTTGTATGTTTAAATAAAACAACAATTATAAAACATAACATTATGCATAATTTGATAATATTTTATGTTTTTTTCTACGTTCATTTATGTTCGCTCGCTTATGTTCGTTTAGTTTCTTAATAAACGAACATGAACAACTCATTTTCTTAATAAACGAACATGAACAAGAAAATTCGTCCGTTTAATCGTTCGTGTTCGTTTACTTGTCCGGTTAAAATTAAATAAACGAATGGAGCTTGTTGATAGCTCATAAGAGCATTTGGAAAGCCTTGTTTAGAGCAGAGGCTTATGTAAGTTTTCATTTTCCTTTTCTAGCTCTCAAACTGCATTATAGCTTAATTGTGCTTATTTTCTGCTTATTGTTGTTTAGTTTTGCTTATTTGTGCTTATTATAATTGTTTTATGCTTAATATGTTAGATTGTTAGATTAAAATCATAGTTTACTTGTTATTTCTATAAAACAGTGAAAAAACCCAAAAATAGTAGCATAATTCATTAGCTTATTGTTCTGGCTTATTTGATAATTGAAAAATGTTCATTAGGTATATTTTAAGCTAAACATTATCTGGTATTTGAGATTTGTTCTTTAAATCTAAAATTTATAAGCTTAAAATGATTTTTAACAAGTTAAAGGGGTGTTTGGATGAAGGCAGTACTAACTAAAGTTAGTACTGTCCAAATCCTTTTGGTCCTTTAATTTGACTTAAACCATCATTTTGAAGTTTATAAAGAAAGGAATTAAGAATTGAGTAAGTTTAATTCAGTTTTCACTATTTAGTAAGTAGAAATTTTAGAGTCTGTTAGAATTAGCTTAATTTCTTAGGAATTATAAGCTCAAGTGGGTTCTAGTTCTAGTTATCACTAATTTTGCATTTAGATTGGTGTTTTAAAGTTGTAGAAACTAAATTCTTAGCATGCATCAAGTTGTTTTATGTTTTGGTGATTTAAGTGCAAACTGCATCACCAACAAAACAACAAAACAACCATTTTTAAGCTTAATTTTCAGAGGGTAAAAGTAGTTTTTAGGTTTTGATTTTTTGTGCTCAAGTAGATTTTAGGACAATTTAGTTATATTAGGGCTTATTTTGTAATAAGAATCTTATTTGCTTATCTGTTTTCAAGTTTAAAAGTAGCACTTTGTCTTTTTATTCAATAACCAAAAGTAAAGTAAAATGAATTTTTAGCCTTTTCAACTAGCTTTTTCATTAAGCATTTGATTTTCAAAATAGTTTTCAAAAGTAGTTTTAGATAGCTTTTAGGTCATAGTTTAAGCTAGTACAAGTCAAATTTTCATAAGGATCCGTTTGTGTGCTTAAAATTAAGCTCAAAACTAGCATTTAGGCTGTTTGGTTCTCAGTTTTCTCTTAAAGTGCTTATTTGGATTTTTCAGCTTATTGCTTATCCATTATGCTCATTTCTAGCTCAGTTGTGCTTATTAGGGTAGTTTTAGGTTAGTCATAGCTTATTTGATTGTGTTTGAGCTTATTTTAGCTTATTAGTGAATTTGTGTTTTAAGAAAAAGTTTAAAAAGTGTTTAAGTGTTTCTGTCATAGTTTAAGCTTAATTTCTAGCTTATTTAGTGATTTTCAGATAAAGTAGCTTTTGTAAAACTTGCTTAATTTGAGCTATTTTACAACTTTGTTTAAAAAGTTTTTGAAAAAAAGGGAAACCAAGGAAGTCAGGGGTGAGCAAGGCTCGAACCCCTGACCTCAACCTAGTCTCACCCTTTTATAAACCTCAACACACACTCCCTCTACCACTCGCCCTTGGGACTTTTTCAGTTATGGTTTGCAAAATCTATCTTTTATACACATTTTGACTCTTTTAGATTATAAGCCGTTTTGGCTTAATTCATGGCTTATTTGATAAGCTGTTTTCACCAGCTTATTTTTATTAGATTCCTCATTGTTCAATGCACTTTTGCTAATTTTTTCAGATTTTTATTAAATAGTTTAGTATTTTTAAACATTTAATTTCATTTAAATCGTTTTTAATTCATAAAAAATTATAAAAAAGTCAAAAAAATATAATTCTTTTTTAGAAAATTTTCTTTTAACATTTAGAACCTAGGAAAATTAGATTTGCTTCCGTAGGGTTAAAATTGCAAAATTTGGTTTTTTAAAGAACGGGATTGAATCCCGTTCACGTTTTTCGTATTTTTAAGCTTAAATCTTTTCCGTTTTTGGTCTAGTTTCCTTTGTTCTAGCATTTTAGTCAATTAAGACTTATAAAAACCAAAAAGATCATTTTAGGACTTAATTTTGATAATTTAGGGCTTTTAGGTCCCGTTTATGATTCCCGTTTTACGTTTTTAGTTAAAATTTGTCTTACCTTAATTGTTTTTAAGTTTTTACCTTAATTTTCCCATAGTTTTAGATAACCAATCATAATCTTGTTCCATTCAAGCATCGATTCTCAAAACGCCTCTCGACTTTCAATTGCATTCCTCGTTGGGGATAACGACCCGGGAATTATACTCCCGGATTACTATAATTGAGATTTTTTGATTCTCATTATTATATATTTATATATTTACTTATATTTATATATAGTAAAGGGTTTTCAATCAATTTAAAAAAATACAAAAAATATTAGCATAGTTTAATAGCTTATTGTTCTAGCTTATTAGTTTGTTAAAATCAGCTTATTAGGTCTTATTATAGCTTTTTAGCATCTGGTATCTACGATTTTAGCTTTAATTCTCATTTTTATAAGCTAAATATGGATTTAAGAAATTTAAAGGAGTGTTTGGGTGAAGTAGTACTAACTCAAGTTAGTACTGCTTGAGTCTATTTGGTCCTTTAAAATTCATTTTAAATCTTATTATAAGGTTTATAGAGTCAGGATTTAAAGTTGTTTGTAGGCATAATCAAGTTTTAATCAACGTAATGTATAGTTGTGTAAATCTATTAGCCTAAATCTATTTTAATGTGCATTTTAAGCTCAAATCTGTTATAGCTATTGTTATTGCTGAATTTTTTTTGCTTGAGTGTTTAAAAGAAGTTTAGAACATATCTCTAAACCTGCACTTCTTGGTTCTGAGTTTTGTCATAAGCATGTCAATTGCATCAGCAGTCTAATAGGCCAAACAACCATTTTCTAGCCTAAATATCAGAGAGTAAATTTAGATCTTAGGTTTTAATTTTTAGAATACAAGTAGATTATAGGGTAGTGTACATCTTTTTGAATTTGCTTTTTAAAAATAAGCTGGTCTAGTTATCTGTTTTTAAGCTTTAAATTAGCATTTTGTCTTTTGAAATACTAAAAACATACTTAGTACATACTGAGTATATAAACAGTTTTAAGCTAGCTTTTTCTTAGATCAGTTCATTTTCAAAATAGATTTTAAAAGTTGTTTCTAATAGCCTTTAGGTCATAGTTTAAGCTGGTATAAGCTAGGTTTTCATAAGGTTCCATTAGCTTATTGAATTATAAGCTTAAAGTACCCTTAAGGACTATTTGGTTAACAGTTGTATCAAAGTGCTTAATTGTGATTTTTAGCTTATTGCCATAAGTTTTTGTTTAGTTTCTGTCTTGACTAGCTTATTAGGTTCATATTTAGTAGTTCATAGCTTATTTAGGTCAGGTTCTAGCTTATTTTAGCTTTTCATAGAAAAACCAAAAATATCAAAAATAGCCTAAGTAGCTTTTTCATTGTGCTTTTTCTTAGCTTAATTGGATTTCAAAATGCTTATGGTTTGTTGTTTAGAGTAGCTTACAAGCTGAGCTTTAAGGTGGTATAAGCTAATTTTCTATAAGGTTATATTTTCATGCTAAAAAATAAGCTCAAAAATAGCTAGATTGTCTGTTTGGTTTCCTATCTACTTATAAGTGCTTAATTTGATTTTTAGCTTATTGCTTAATTTTTTGCTTATTAGTTGCTTAGATTGTTAGATTAGTTATAGGGTGCTTATAGCTTATTAAGTCCGTATCTAGGGTGAAAGTTTTATTAATGAAAACAAACATTACAACAATAACTAAACATTGAAAACTTCATATGGAAATATGTAATATCCAAACGTTCGTATTGACTCACTCAAATGCAACGAAAATGCTACGAGAAAAGCTCAATCGAATCAAC
Source organism: Tanacetum coccineum (assembly GCA_026074375.1). Taxonomy (NCBI): domain Eukaryota; kingdom Viridiplantae; phylum Streptophyta; class Magnoliopsida; order Asterales; family Asteraceae; genus Tanacetum; species Tanacetum coccineum. The sequence continues at coordinate 8,083 of BQNB010095169.1, forward strand.
ATTATATGATATCACTTATCTAATTAGTATATATTTTTTTCTTTTTCTCATTGTTCCTTCAAGTGATGACGTTAGAATTGTTCCGCGCATCATCACCCTCATCGAGTCTTTGAGCGAGTCAATACGAACATTAGGATAGTACATATTTCCGTATGAAGTTTTTAATATTTATGGTTTCGACTAAACTTGTTATGATGTTGATTTCGTCTTGGTTGAGAATCAACACAAACATGCGATACTTTATTTTATTGTCGTAGGAATCATCATAAGATACATAAAATACTTTCGAGCGATGATGTTAGAATCAAGGCCGTACATCATTTATAACCATGGTTGATAAGGAGTTGGAAATGAAGATATGAAGGAGACGAGTGTTAGAGAAGATGATGGGAGTGACATATTGCTAACAAAAATATTAAGAGTTTTTTTATTTTCAAAAAGGAAAATTGCATACTATCTTAATTATTTTCAAAAGTACGTACTTTTTAGTATACATACAAAGTTTCTACAACAAGTTATTTTAGATTTATCTAAGGTAATTTAACCTTAGACAAGCTAAGGAATTGATCAAGGATTGAGATCAACAAAAACTATTTTTACAAGTGTATTTATATACAATTACATAGACATTTAATTACAAACGTAACTTACACATTTAGTTTATAAACTAAACAAAAACTATTAGGTGGTGATCTAACTTAATAAATGCATTGTTGTATTATTATTCAAGTATACATTCTTATACGACTATATTTAATTAGGTTGCATTCCGGCTAGTTGTGCCGACTTATATTGATTGATCACTCATTCATTCACACCATCACTTGAGGTGAGTTTATAGCCTCATGTTTTACTTGTTTTACATATATTTTAGGGTGAGAACATGCTTGTTTACAAATTCATTTACATGGTTGATTCAAATTCGTTACATGTTCATTTACAACTCGTTTACAAATTGATTTTCATACTCATTTGCATATCTCACAATGAGATACATTACTTGTTTTCATTTTTGGACACAAATACATACTTTCATTCAAATGATTACGGATTAGCTTAAGCGGATTGAACTGTTAACTACAAGTTGGTAGACGCGGATGTTATAAAATAGATCTATTCGGGTGTGACAACCCTATTCGGGTGATTAGCTATCATTGGTGTCGACATTACCGAGCCAACGAACGTTATACCTTGTCGGAGCAAAGAAAGACATTTACATGAACATGAACATTTACGGTGCCTTGAATAAGGTGGCATACAAGTCTGAGCCTCAAATTCATGCACTTAGAGTAATTGTAATCACTCATTTGGCAATTGCACTTACTTTTCGTGATATTGTGCGCATTACATTATCATACTTGGAAATCTTGCGGTCCAACACATACAAACATTTTTGTGACTATTTAAGGATTGAAATGGTCAGGCATACTTTACAAATCTCGGATTTTAACATTTTAACAAACGCATTTTGTATGGTTTGTGTTTATACGCATTTTAAGAAAACCTATATATTTAAGTTTATGCGTTGCAAGTCTTGTATGGGCGAAACTTGTAACACAGTAAATTTATATATATAGTTTTGTGATTTACATTTACACTTACATAAACCTATGAACTCACCAACTTTATGTTGACACTTTTAAGCATGTTTTTCTCAGGTGAATTTGATGCTTGGTATACTTGATGTGCATTGGAGTCCAAACTTTACAAGATTACATTCATGGATTTCAACAAATCAAATCTCGCTGTATTATTTCATGCTTTTCATTGTGATGCAAACTTTGGGAATGTTATATCAAGTTTAATTTCAAGAAAATTAATGAGATTACTTTTTAAACGACTCATTTAGAGGTTACACTACTTGCTTACATGACATAGATATATACCTACCTTGCTTATATTTTACACTTGTTTATATAAGAGTTATTTATATAAATACTAGAACTTTTCTCTAAACGTAAACAGTAACTCAATTTCATCTTTAATCATCTAATCACAAAACAATGTCAACCCTAACTTTTGCTGATACTCACAATATGGTCGCATTCTTGGAAAAACCTGCTGAAAGTGATGGGTTTCATGAAATTATCGATTTTCTGAATGCTAACCAAATTCATTATGCTTTAACTGTCAATCCTATCATCTACACATCTTGCATTCAACAGTTTTGGGCAACAACAAAGGCAAACACTGTCAATGGTGAACGTCAGTTACAAGCCCTAGTTGATAAAAAGAGGGTGATCATCACAGAGTCAAGCATTCGAAGTGATCTTCACTTAGCAGATGCTGGTGGTATTGATTGTTTGTCGACTGCTACTATCTTTGAAGAACTGGCACGGATGGGGTATGAAAAACCTTCTCAAAGGCTTACATTTTATAAAGCTTTCTTTTCTCCACAATGGAAGTTTTTAATTCATACTATTACACAATGCCTTAGTGCCAAATCCACTGCATGGAATGAATTCAGTAGCACAATGGCCTCTGCAATCATATGCTTGGCCACAAACCAAAAATTTAATTTCTCTAAGTATATCTTTGATGCTATGGTAAAGCACTTAGAGGGAGGGGTCAAATTTCTGATGTATCCACGATTTGTTCAAGTGTTTATCAATCAACAGCTTGGGGATATGTCACATCACAAAAAGATCTATGTTAACCCCTCACACACAAAGAAAATCTTTGCCAATATGAAGAGAGAAGGAAAGGATTTTTCTAGAAGAGTAACACCCCTGTTTGCAACAATGATGGTTTAAGCTACTCAAGATGAGGGTGTAGATTCAGGCATTCCTACTGATTCTCAACAGACACCCATTACTACTCAACCATCATCCTCTAGACCTCAAAAGAAGCAGTCTAGGAGGAAACAGAGGAAGGAAACTGAAGTTCCTCAAGATGAGACACATCATGATGATAGTGTTCCTATACCTTCCAATTCACGGAAAACTAAATTAGTAACCATAGCAACTAAGTAGACCTTTACGCCACCTTACTATATAAATTCGACGTCATCTTACGCTAAATCCTAAGCCAAAAAAACGAGACGCATCACTAGTCACCCTAAGACAATTCTCCATCAAATTGCTCGCCATTAAGGAATTTACTAAATTACCCATTCAACGTCGACGCAATGCTATAGAAGTTAGTATTGGTAACGCCATCATAGGTATAAATTCATTATCATCCTGGAAAGGAGAATGTGATTGATGACGCTTTAAGCCGAAAGGAAACGGATAAGACTACTAGGATTCGAATTTTAGACACAACACATAAATTTAAACCGTCGTCACAAATCTTGGATACCCAAGCTGAAACAATTAAGGAGAAAAAATGTCAAGGTTGAAAAATCTTAAGTAGTATATACGAGAAATTAAAACTCATCCCAATGAGACTCTCTATATTAAGAAACAAAATTAGTTACCATGTTATTGGAGGATTAAGATAAGTAATCCACAACAAGTAACCGCACCTCTTCACCAACACCACTCTGGAAGGCAAATCAAACTTAATTTCGGGACGAAATTCTTTTAACATGGGGAGACTATAACAATTCACATTTTCAGGTCATTTTACGTAAATAAATATTCAACTATTCATTTTAAACTTTTACGCGTTTACTTTTAATTTCAAACATTTAATTAAATCGCGTAAACTAAAAATCAACAATCAACGTCAACTGACATTAAATAAATAAAAGTTTACGTCAAACAAGTGTTATATAATTATTACGAAGATAATTTTTATCTTTTCACATTTTATTTTTATACGTTACGTAAAACGTTTACGTTTCGCAATAAATTGTATTTTTGCATGCATGTAAACCCTTAAACCCATCTATACTTCAACAAATACCCACTCTTATACCCAATACAAATTTTTTTATACATTCCTACTTAATAAATCCATGTTACCCGTCCTTATACATACTACACAAATAATAAAACCTAAACCTCCACTAACTTACTTATTTTATTATACCCTTTAACCATTGGATTAAATGTAACTTATTACACCCTAGTTCAAGCCTTCAAAGTACACACTTTGTCTCTTTTCCTCTTCCAACACACGACAACAAACACAAGAATACTACAAGCATGCTTAAATTGTCATTTCCATCTTGTCCTAACATGTTCCCCTACTAATATTTTATTAAGAAAATCATGCTTCTTATGTTTATATAAAGACACTTCTTTCTTTCACAACTCATTCAACTAGTAAAATAAATTTTCTCTCTTCCTTATTCTAGCCCATATCTACGGCAACAATATGAAAATGCTAGAACAAAATAGTTTTGATAATTTGCAAGCATATTCAAGAAGGTTTAAAGGGGTTTAGGTTAGATCAAACATAGGGGTTTGCATAGGTTTGGATTTGTGTTCTTCATATTTTCATTCACTCAAGGTTTACACAAAAAAAACTCTACACTTTCATTTCATTTACTTACATATTTTTATACATCTTGTTTATTTAGTTACATCACCACTTAGTTTATATTTTATAAAGTTACAAGAAAATCAAGACTTAAACACAAACAAGTAAATTCATACATATAGTAAAATGATGTTACTAATATGTTAGAACAATGAAAAATATTTAATTTGGTATACTACAAGTGTTGGTTAATTTATTTAACTAGTTGTTAAATTATTTGCACATAAACTAGTTTATATAGTTTTTTAGTTTATTTGTTGTTCTTGATAATTTATTTACATATTGAGAAGATATGGATGAGATTAGGATTAGTGGATGTTTGTGACATAAAGAGAGTTGTTGTGGTAAAAACTAGTGGATTTGTAGTGTTTAAAACTTAGTAAAATCACTAAATAAAGCATATATATATATATTTAAAAACAGTTAGTACATACTGTTTCGACAGATTTTCTAGGCAGTCTATAACCTTAAAAATATGTTAGTTCATCATCTCACGATTCCGAATATATAAGGAACTCGAAAAACGGACTTATAACGAAGAAGTTATAGCCGATTTAAGTTTGACGAAAAATTCATAAACATTCCAACTACAAATTCTAAATAATCGAAGATTATTAATTAAACTAAACCTTTTTCACAATCCCAAACTTAATTCTAATTCACGGTATCACTGACAAGCACTAATTAATATTACTCACTACACATGATGATCAAATCAAGCATGCTCAAAAAATTTTATACTAAAGATACTCTATAAATTGAAAAAGGATAAAAAAATAGGACCGAATTGTATAGTGCAAGAAAATAATACGATAAACTCACCCGACTTATTAAGCTAAAAATTAGTCAAATTCAATTCTAGCTTATTAGACCTAAGCCACAACCTCATGAGATGACCGGTACCAAAAACACAAAAAACAAAATAAATTGTTAAGATTATAACAGTTTACTATTACTAAATGCATAATTTATCTCTAAGTTTTTTAGTTTTCATATCTAGATATCAGTCAAATGGCCCAAGGTGAACCCTCCAAGCCTATACTTAATTAACCAAGGACCAATCGCGATTTATACTAACAAAACGCGACCTCTATGTGTAGGTTTTGAAATTAGGAATCTTCCGTGGCTTTTGCTAAACCGTACAATAAAGTGATACTAGTTTAACTAAGCTACTCAAACTATTAAAGTGCTATGAAATTGTTTTTGAAAGAAATAAGCAATGAAAAGCTGTGAAAAAGCATTAATATAACTAGGATATAAGCTAACCACAAATCATAAAATTTCAAAAGTTATTTAAAAGGGATAAGGGGGGTCTTTTTTTTCTTATGGGGGGGGGTGGGAAAAAAACAAATAAACTCTTATTTGAAATAAGATGTGTTTTAATATTTAAGCGGAAAACAATCTATAAATATGATATGTACGAAAATAAGTTGTGAAAAGCTTATTTCGACAGCTTATTAGACCAAAATATAGGGTTAAGCTAATCCAAATTAAGCTATAAGCAAGCTTAACCGTATGAAAAACTATATCTCATTAAGCAATCAAATAAGCAAAAAGATTCGTTTAAGAATAAGCTAGAAAAGTGAAAAGAAAGAGAATGAGCCAAAGAAAATAAGCTAAAAATCAAGCAACCAAACAACAACCTTTCATTATAGTTCATAGCAAAGTTACAATTACTGAAATCCAATAACTTTTAAGATTTTATTTTACAAAAATAAACCTAAACTAAAATAAGCTAGATCTACCTACTCCTAAAACTAATAAGCTATGTGTAAAAATAAGTCCTAAATCTAACACCCAAAACTGTGTGAGGCGTCCTCAATATATATCCAAAGTGAGGGGGTAGACTTGTAAATTATTCTCAATGATTGGCCTCGTCATTGGTTCATTATGAGCCAATCATTTTGTTGACATCGGATTGCAGAGATGGAGCATCCGTTCATAATGTGGCATGCGTCCATCCCTTTTTCTTACCTCATACGCATCATTTTCCTTTGTTAGATCAGTTGTTATATTTGAATTGGGATAAAACTTTCTTGCCCCGCCACGCGGCCAAATTTTATTCGTCAAAAGGGGATAGTGGAGAGTCATGTGACTCCATTTGATTTAATTAAGTGACATGTGCCACTGACATCATACTGACGTCACACCATAATATAAACTCAGACTTTGAATTTGGACTTGGGCTTATTTTGGGCTTTTGGTGCTTATGATAGTTTGGGCTGGCCCAGCCTATAAAATGGGTTTCGGGATGGCCCAATAAGATTTGAGGGCACCGTTGGGCTCGTTTTCTCGCTCTCTTTCCAATGGCATGCTCGGGGACTTTTCACGACTTTGTCTTGATCTGGAATATTAAGCACTATTGATCAAAACGAACCCGTAAATACCCGTTTTTGCTTAGTTTTCAATCCGCTTTACCTGCAAGACATAAAAATACCAAAAAAACATATTTGCAAGATAATTGTCCATATTTTAGCATTTTTAGTCTGGTTAATAGTGTTTTCGGGGTTATAAAGATGTGTGTTTAAGCACATATAAAAACCCGAGTGAAAGAGAGAATCCAAACACTTATGTAAGGTGCTAGTATATGATTTATGTGCTTTTAATTACGAGGTCTAGAAGGTTGTGTCATAAAATGCCTTTAAAGATTAAGTTAAATGCACTCGATACTGCTATTGTCTAGGTAGAAAAGCCTATTTGCTTGAGGACAATCAAATCCCAAGTGTAGGGGTATTTGATGAGGTGTCATTTCATACATTTTTTCAGGGTTATTTAACCCCTTAAATCATGCAAATATGCCTAGATTATGTGCTTAATCGTTTGTTTTTGCGTTTTTAACATTTGGATGGCTTTTGGAGGAAAAACACGTGACTTGGGCTCAACTGGAGAAGAAATGGACAAGACTACAACTCTACACCAAAGTCTCTTGAAGAATTCCATACAGCGCCTGGAGACGGCGTTGTAATTCCTAGCGATGACGTCATATCCTGCAAGCGACGACGTCAAGATTTCCAAGACGGCGTCAGAACGTTGCTGCCTCAAAAGAAACCTTAGAGGATTTGGCGGAGCGACGGCGTCAGAAACCTTGTATAACAACCCAAGAATTTTCATCAAATACAAAACCTATTTTTTTATTATCACAGTTGTACGGGGAAATTTTTCACTTTATTACATTACTTGTATTGTCAATATCTCAGTATGTAATGTAACTTACATAACTAAAGTAGACGAGCTCACGCAACCTATCTATGGCAATCTTATCTTCATATATGTCAAGCAAACATCATAACATGTCAAGTCAATATCATCATATTCTTATACAAGGTAACATTTATTACTATAATGTATTTTGCAACGTCCTATATCAATCGGGCTTCTAACCGTTATCGTATACTATTAACCTAATTCCATGAAAGATTAACATCTAATGTGAATGTTCAAGATAATTTAAGCATATGTACAAGTAATCATTACATCTCATATGAAAATATATAATCTCTTTAATCAAGTATATGGTCTTAAAGCTTATTATTTACAAGGTCATTAAACATGATCTCTAAAATAGCCGTTTTACCTCCGTTTTCATTCCAATTTCTTCACCACCACTTATGTACAAGCTACTACACTCAATATACAATGTGTAAACCCTAATTATTCTATTCATAAGCTTTCATACACATATTTACACTCAAAACCCTAATTCAAAAGAAAGAAAGCCATCCCTGAGACCATAATACTAACAAGACCCCGTTTCTGGTTTTTTTCCATCATAACCCGCCAATACCATACACTCAAATTAAGTTGTAATAACTTAATTTACAAACATCTAACAATCATTAATATCATCATATCTTCATTTCAACAACAATATTCAAGAATCAACCTAGACCCTAATCTAGTTTTAACCTTAATCCTACAAACTCAGGCCCTAGTCTCGAATCAGATCAGGTCTATAAACATAGGATCTGAGAATAATAAATATCAATAGGATCTGATATTAATGTGAAATCTTATGGTAGTAGCCCTATGTCCGTGTGTATTCACATTTGCAGGTATGAATCAACCCGATTCGACGTCGGATGAATTAGTTACACTTGATATGGCAAAGGTATCGCAGTTTTGCAAACCTGTAGTAATTGCTATTATCTCTAATTTTTTTTTTAGTAACCTCATTATGTAAAACTAAAACGTTGTAGAGGTCTCAAATATCTAACACTACTCGGTGGTTTTGAGCTTCACCGGAAAATTAAGGTTTGTAAAATGGCAACCATTTTACGAGATGATGTGGCTGTCCAGAACATCAGCAATGTATAAATCAAACCAAACACCCCATAAAACATGTAGAACCACTCCACACTTGGATTATAGCCTTCTTTTCTATCCACTTGACCTCTCAACATCACACGACATATGTGTCTCACCTAGGTTCTTAGATCCTGTAGTCACAAGTTCAAAATTACTATAAATAAGGAGCAATATATCTTATTCTACACTATTCCCACTTCTTCTTTCTTTATAACCCTATTTTGAGCAAAACATTCTCTGCTCCATATATCACTAGGATCATTTAAGAGATCAATTCAAGGCAAATCTTTGAAGTTTGGAAGACCGGAACAAGATACAATGACGTACGAGTGGATATACTATCCGAAAAACGACCTGTTTCTACCATTTTTGATCTTGAAGCTCAAACCAGGTTTTGAATGTTTACTTCTGCTACTGCACCTTATAATGTTCATTATGATCCTTAATATACTTTGTTAAAAGTTTCATAACTCATTTCCACTGATCATTTTCAATTTTGATCCAAAACCGTCTTCACCCGAAAACCCTAATTTCGCGTTTTTCTTATAACTAAATTTTATAATGATTAACATATTGTTATATTTATTCTTAGCATGCTTTACTAATGTTCAAAATAACAATTTATGATTAATGAAAGGAATTTGACTTAAAAAAAACCGTGGTTTCTTTACGTTTTGAAACCCTTAATTTGACCGTTTGCTTCATAGTCTTAACGAATCTGTTATTTTAAACTTGTGTTGCATTAAAACTTCATATTTTAGTTTATTATAACTTATAAATGTCTATTAAAATGTTAAACTAAGCTTGCATGGCAATTTGGACATGTTTTGTAATTATAATCCATGCAAGGGGTATATATCGTAACTTTTGAAAACTTATAACTAAAAGGACTAAAAGTGTCATTTTATCAAAGTTATAACTCCAGGGATCATATTATGTCTCTTTTTAAAGTCCAAGGTTTTACTTGGTATATCTTTCCAAAGTTGAAGGACCCAAAAGTAATAATAATTATGCAAACTCAAATGGCTATTTGCCATATTTTTCAAACCCTAGGGGCTTAAAATGTAACTTTTGTGAAAATTAGTATAAAATTCATGTTTTAAAACCTTACAAGACATAACTTAGTTAAAGCTTCTCGTGCTTAACATTCTACCAAATATGGATTTAAACGACGTAAAACCGATTATATCATATCACAATACTAGGGAGCCTTCATATTAAGGAGTTTCATCTTGGTTTTTACGTTCATGACTGAGATTTTGGGTTTTTACGGATTTAAAGGACCTTTGCTCCTCAAACGTTTTATGAATGACTTCTGATAAATTATGACTGGCTGACCCGAACAATGATACAATAATTCCAAACATATTCTATCAAACTCATTTACTCTTTAAACTTAAGTTTAGAGTACAATCTTCTAAGACTCAACATTATATTAATAAGGTTGCGTGACGTGGCTGTTTACTATCATTTACTATATCAACCTTCCCTGTAAGATTGTGATAAGGTCGGGAGCTTTCATTTCAGATTATTTTATTACATCAACTTTCAGGTGTAGTTAATAACCTCGCTTTACTTTATTTTACATTAATATTATAAACCTGCGAGGGGGATACATGCTTGTTATAAAATCTTTTACAATACTCATTATATTATAACATGTGATTGTTTTTCTCAATGACTAGTGAGTTCTAACCTCACTTTTAAATCCTCTTATAATGCTTTTCATAAACCGCATAAGGGGATTACACTTGCTATAAATAACGAATACAAATGTTTACCAGACTATTTGCTAATCTGATGTATCTTTACCAATCAATGCTAAGTTATCAAGTGGCTACAAGTCATTAAATTTGACTACACGTCGTTAAATTGACTATGGATGTTAATCTGTTAGTATCATAAATCATACAAGTCGTTAATTTGACTTCGAGTTGTTAAATTGACTTTGGATATTAATGTGTTAGTTTCATAAATCCTACAAGTCGTTAAATTTACTTCGAGTCGTTAAATTGACTTTGGATATTAATGTTAGTGTAATAATCACTTATGTCGTTATTTGACTTAGAGTCGTTTAAAATTGACTTTGGATGTTAATATGTTGATATTATGAGCTCTTCAAGTCATTAAATTGACTTTGGATGATAATGTGTTGGTGACATGAGAACAAGACCAATCAGACCAAACAAGACGATAACGCAATAATACACTGTTACTATGATAATTGTATTCGTTGCAATTATTACAGGTATATAATAACGTGACCCAAGATCATAACAATACCATTTTCATGATAATTGTGTTTATACAATTATTACACTATGACTTGTATTCAAACTGTTTATCAAACCTATGAATTTCACTCAACCTTTGTGTTGACTTTTTAGCATGTTTATCTTAGGTTATTGAGCAATATACGGCACGGAGTGGCATGGACTCGAAGATGGCTAAAACTTGTTATCATTCACATTGTATGTAACTAGATTTTGGGACCTACATTTTGTAAAAACTCTGAATATAATGAATGATAACTATATTTTTCCAACAACGTCTCTTTTGAGTCGTTTTCTATGATTATGATTGTTGTTTCCATGAAGTAATACCCCAGATTAGCTTCCGCTGCTATATTGTAAAAATGGGGGTGTTACACCTTGTGATGTCGTCGCGCATGAATATCTATATATACAAACTCGTTTTAGGTTTTTTAGTGTGTAACTTTTAGGATCCAAACCCTAGTTTCAAAAGACGAATTTGGCTACTACTTAGGCCGTTTTTAGGGTGTCAAAACCGTCTTGTATCTGCCTTTAACTCATGTTCTAATCAAGTGAGATTCTTTATCTTTTGTCATTCAATATGTCTTGTTCGATTGATTTATGTTCTTCACTTCTTTATAATATGTCCGGCTAGATCCATTAGTATTTCATTATGATTGCATGAAACTTAATATGTAGATCGTTATTATGTTGCTTCTTTTGATGGATGTGCGCATTAGGCTTTAGAAAACTAGCCATAAGATATTAAATTGGCATAGACGTCTAGGGAAACACGAGTGTGTAGAAAGGATACCATCGGTAACAGTCTTCATACTACCTTACCCCTAATATGGTTGATCCTTCTTAAGTGTTTTAAATGCATGTAATGTACTCTTAGGGGCCTTGTAATAGTCTTTATACTTCCTTACTTGTGTGTTGACTTAGCGGAATATTACATAGACGGCGGGTTCATGTAATTAGTTCATGACTTAGGAAATACTTACACAGATCATTACAAGACTGACAAACCAACATAATTTAGAGAAACATAATAAGGAGTAATGCATGATTAAGTAAATACGTTTGTTTACCATATAGTTATCACTAAAGTAGTTTAGATTTAATTATTAGTTTAATTAGTTAAAAACCAACCAACCTCCCAAAATATGATTTTTACCTGCTTTTATAAAAATACAAAAATACAAAAAGAATCTTCTCTCAACCCTTTAGACCTTTGTTAGATTCTGTTCAAGCCTTCCTAACCTATTCCCCTAGAGAATGATAACAACCCCCGAGTCTTGCCTTACTACACTACAACGGTTAGGTACTCTGGGATTATAAAACTCCTTGCGAGTTACAAATCCCACATCAGAAAGCTAGAAGCTTCCTTCGCAATTCAGTAAACATGAAACTCATAACATGTTTCATGTTATTACATATTGACAACAATAGTGCTTTACGTCAGATCTATGTCAGTTTTAACCCCAACTAAACCTCTTTGGTAAGCCATTGAGTTTTTTTGTTAAGGGTCTAACTAGATTTTTACTATTGATTAGAGGATGTGCACCCAAAATACGAAATTTGCCAGCTCTTTGTCTAGAAAATGTTTTGACTTATTTACACACTCTTTCCTCAAAATCTCGAATTGAGCTTCCATGATATGCTCTGATACTAATTATAACAAGCATTTAGTACTCAGTTAGACCAGAAAACACTTTAACAACGGGAATAACACAATTAGGAATTGTAAATAAGAAATCACAATTCGAAAATGGGATTGTTATTGGATAAATGTGGTATGATTACAATGGAACGTTTACAGGAAGATTATAGAGAGAAATGAGTTACAAATTCAAGATAGGAAATGACAAAATGAAATAGAAAAGCCTTTTATATGCAAGACGATCCTTAACTGTTTTTGGGCGGGAAAACATAACATAATTATGAAAGTTGCACTTCAGTCCTTCAACTTTAGAAATGCGCATAACTGGTCCTTGAGTCATTTTGACTTGTAACAATTCTGATCAATTACACTTTTCTGACCACCATAACACTTCAACACCTTCATCAATTCACATAATCAATCTTTCAATAACTACTTTTAATCATGGTTGCTACATGATCCTTTGAACTTAATGATCCAAACACTCTATTAGTTACAACTAATGTTGTGGAAAATAGATTAGTGAGAATTCAAACTGTTGTGGATCAAATCAATGAGAGTATTAGAGGCTTATTACTGTTTCAGCAATTTGTAACTACTAAGATCAATAACCTCCAAGCTAGGGAAGGCAGTAGTTACAGAGGAGGTGGTGGACCTAATCAGTATGTAATATTGACTAAACTTGAGTTTCCTGAGTTCAATGGGGAGGATGTTCAAGGCTAGTTATACAGAATTCACCAATTCTTTTTGTTGGATGGTATAGAGGATTACACTCAAAGAATTTGGCTAGTGTCAATGCATGTGTTTGATAAGGCACTAAATTGGCATAAGTAGTTTATCAAGAGGTTTCATGAGAATGCGACTTGGGAGAGGTATGACACTGAGGTCAGAAGGAGGTTTGATTTAGTATTTGAGGATTCTATGGTAGAACTTAAGAACCTTAGCCAGACTACTTATATACCAAGATCTCTTTAAATCATTAATGAATAAAGTTGAATTGACTAAGTCTTATGCTATTAGCTTATTCATTGGTGGATTAAAATAGGATATAGGTTTGGCTGTTAGAATGCTTAAACCTGTAAATTTACCTGATGTCTATTGCTTAGCTAAAATGCAAGAGGCCACTATTGCTGTATTTAAGAGTAGGTATGCACCTTTGTTGGCAACTCCTAAGACTAGTACTATGGGAGGAGTTGTTAATAATAGTGTGGGAACTAATTTTAGAAGTAGTCAAATTATGCCTGTAACTCCTACAATTGCTAAACTAAATAGGCCTATTAAAATTTAACTCAATAGGAATTAGAAGAAAAAAGAGCTAGCAGTTGTATTTTTATTGTGCCCAAAAGTATGTGTGAGGCCACAAATGTAGTGGCCAGTTATACTCTTTGGAAGT
>BQNB010095170.1:0-25934 GCA_026074375.1 Tanacetum coccineum
ACGAAAATGCGCGAATGTGGACGAAAGGGTGCGGAAACGTAAGAAAATGTGCGAAAACGTAAGAAAACGTGTGAAAACAGACGAAAACGTGCAAAATCAGACGAAAACGTGCGAAATCGGACGAAAACGTATGTAAATGTAAAAAAACGTGCGAAAACGTAAGAAAAGGTCAAAAAAACATAAAAAACAGACAAAAACGTAAAAAATGGAGGAAACGTAAAAAAAGATGAAAAATGAAAAAAAAGACGAAAACATAAAATAACTGACGAAAACGTAAAAAAACGGACGAAAACGTAAAAAAAAGACAAAAAAGTAAAATAACTGACGAAAACGTTAAAAAACGGACGAAAACGTAAAAAACAGACGAAAACGTAAAAAAATGAACGAAAATGTAAAAAATTAGACGAACACGTAAAAAATATTGAAAACGTAAAAAAATGGGCGAAACGTAAAAAAACTGACAAAAACGTAAAAAAACTGACAAAAAGGTAAAAAAACGGATGAAACGTAAAAAAAGACGAAAACGTGAAATAACTGATGAAAACGTTAAAAAAACGGACGAAAACGTAAAAAACTGGCGAAGACGTAAAATAACGAATGAAACGTAAAAAAAACAGACGAAAACGTAAAATAACTGACGAAAACGTTAAAAACGGACGAAAATGTAAAAAATGGACGAAAACGTAAAAAAAAACAAAAACGTAAATAATAAGATGAAAACATAAAAAACAGCCGAAAACGTAAAAAAATAGACGAAAACATAAAAAAAACGGGCGGAAATGTAAAAAATTAGACGAACACGTAAAAAACTGACGAAAACGTAAAAACACGAACGAAACGTAGAAAAACTGACGAAAACGTAAAAAACTGACGAAAACATACAAAAAAGGATGAAACGTATAAAAAAGACAAAAAAGAGAAATAACTGACGAAAACGTTAAAAAATGGACGAAAACGTAAAAAAACTGATGAAAACGTAAAATAACGGAGGAAACGTAAAAAAAAGACGAAAACGTAAAAAAATAGTCGAAAACGTAAAATAACTGACGAAAACGTAAAAAAAGGGCCAAAAACGTAAAAAACAGACGAAAACGTATAAAAACGTATAAGAACGTAAAAAACGTAAAGAAACGTAAAAATACGTACAAAATTTCAAAAAAAATCAATTAATTACAATTTGGGAAAGATTTGACAACACTACAAATAATGAGGGAGTGGTAGTGTGAGTTTTAGTAAATTTACACTTTTGGTCCCTCTATGTTTTTTTTAATCTTAAATCATGTCTTTTTAATCTAATGAAATGAATGGTCAAGATTTGTCCTTTAATATACAGGAAGAAACTAGTATGCAAAATAACTCACCTCTTATTCTTATTCTTTATCGACAACTTTATCAAATATTCTTAATAATTGTCGTACGACAACTTGTTGTTTTGATGAGTAAACTAATAATTAGACGCGTAAGCTGGATTTGGAGGATATGACAATGGCATTGCTTGCATCTATTTGACGTATGAAAAATGATATCATATATTCTTGCGTCATTCTCCCATGTCACATGAATAACCGGAGGAATGATATATCTAATATCTTTCGTTTATCTTTCTACTTGTTTTCCTATTGTCAAATGCGAGTTACCTAAACAATTACTGAGAAGGTGGGTTTCTTTTCAAAAATGTAATTATATGCAGGGACAAAGCCAGAACCAAATATGACCGGGTGCACGAATTTTTTGAACCGTAATATAATAGAGTTAAAAAGTGAATTAAAACAAAGATTTCGATGGACCAGGTGCATTGAAGATGCATTTGAAAAAAATCGATGTTTTTTTTTCAAAAGTTAACACTATATCAAAAAAAATTCCATACGTGTCCCGGGCACCCACGAGAACCCCCTGGCTCCGTCCCTGATTATACGACATTGTAGAAACCATGTGGACGTAACAGGTTTTTTGGATTCAGACTATGCTGAAGATCCGGACAAAAGGTAGGTCTATACCATGTTACACATTTTTGGTACAAGCTTGTGTTGTGAGCCGGAAAGCAACGCTACAACACATAGTGGCTTTGTCAACTACATAGGCGGTGTATGTGGCTCTTACGGAAGTCGTGACAGAAGTTATGTGGTTAAAACGACTCTTGGAAGAGTCGGACGTGAAGCAAAACATTGTCAGTTAATTGTGATGATCAGAGCGCGATTCACTAATCGCGGAATCATGTTTCTTCTGAGAGGACTAATCACATCAATGTACATTATCACTTTATCAGAGATGCCTTGGGTGCAAAGACCGCCAAAGTTGTAAGGTGTGTACTAAACACAATGCCGCTGATGCCAATTGACAAAGGTTGTTCATGGATTAAAGTTTCAACATTGTTTGGAGCTAGTAAGTGTTTATATTGGCTAATACAAAACCTAAGGTGAAAATTATTAAGTAATACTTTTGTTAGCCTTAAAATGTGAGCAACTTATAGAGACTTACATTAGTTAATAATAGCCGGATACACAAGGACTGGAATTGACATGTTAGGATAGTTATACGTATAGATGGCTATATATACCCCCTCCTTACTTCCAAGGAGGGGTGAGGTCTCATTTCACTTGGTGTATTTTTCTTTCTTCTTTAATCTAATACACCATCTTTCCTTTTTTTCTCTCTCTACTTGATTATGTGTCATTTTATACACTTTTTCGGGGTCGTTTAACCTGTTAAATCGTGTGTTTATGCCCAAAATAGGTACTTAATCGTTCATTTTCAAGTATTTTGCATTTGGAAGGCATTTGGAGGAAATACACGTGACTTGGGCTCATTTGGAGAAGAAACGGACAAGACTACGGACCTACACCAACATTGCTAAAGAATTTCTCTACAGTGGCTGGAGACGGCGTCACAAATACAACGTGACGCCGTTACAATGATGATCAACACGGCGTCACAAGATTCGACGACGGGGTCAGTGCACACGACCCAGCCCATTACCTAGAATATTCTCTTTCATGACGGCGTCACGATTAAAACGCGATGCCGTCATAGCGTTTTTCCTATATATACAAACCCGAATTTTGGGTTTTGAGGGTGTAACTTTAGAATAAAAAGAGGGTACGAACCCTAGTTCGTTTAGCAGCTGTTAGGGACGAATTTAAGGCCTAAAACCCCTATTGTACTTCCTCCAACTCATGTTTTAATCAAGTAAGTTTTATTTAATCATTCAATATGTCTATGTGTTGTTTGATCTATCTAAGCTCTTGCTTTATCTTTAATATGCTTGGATAAACCTTCATTGTGTTTATTATGATTGTATGAAACCTAGAATGTAGATCTTAGTAGTGTTGCTTCTTGTGATAGAAGTGCAAGTTAGGCTCTAGAAAACCAGCTTTTGTCTGTATCGCTGTTGATATGTCTAGGGAAACATGATTGTGCAGAAAGGATACCATCGGGTAACAGTCTTCATACTACCTTGCCCCCTAATATGGTTGATCCACTTTTAATATATTTCACATGCACTTAGTGTACCCCTAGGGGCCATGTAATAGTCTTCATACTACCTTACGTGTGCGTTGCTCTAGCGGAATACTAAGTAGACGGCGGGTTCGTGTAATTCGTTCATGACTTAGGAAATAATTACACATTACATCTCAAGTGTGACAAAGCAATAGGTAGAATTGGATAGCTAGCAAGGAGTAGTGCATCCCAAGTGAATACGCTTCGTTGTATAATTGTCTCCTCATTAGATTAGATTAAAAGTAGAACTAGTTAATACAAACCAACTCTCAAAACCATAAGTTTACTTGCTTTCTATAAAACACAAAAATACAAAAATAATCTTCCTTCAACCTTTAGACCTTAGTGAACATTCGATCCGGCCTTCACAGTGCTATTCCCCTAGAGAACGATAACAACCCCCGAGCCTTGCCTATACTACGCTACAACGATTAGGTACACTGCCTAGGGAGTTGTAAAACTTCTTGTAGAAGTCCTACGACGACCGCATCAAGTTTTTGGCGCCGCTGCCGGGGAATAGCGTAGGTTTCGGATTCAATCTAGCTTAGGTCTACTCACAAGATTCCTATCAAGTGAGATTTAATTTCTTGTCAAGTAGCTTTCTTTTAGTCTATCTCTTCTTTGTGTATTTGTTCGTTCGTAACATTTGTAAATTTGTAAATTAAAAGAATAGGTATGTTATTCTAGACGTAGCTATGCTTTGATGTATGTCTTTCGTATCAACTCTTGGTGTTCCAACAACTCAAGATGAATCTCTTTACGATTCGTAGACTCGTTTCAAAGACATAATCCGAAAAGCCCCGAATCATAGCCTTAGTATATAGACCCTAATTGAAATATTTCTGAAACATCTTGACTCGTTATCCCATCATATCATCAATTTGACAGCCAAAGGGGATCTTAGGAAGTTTAGTGATATAGGAGCATGGTATGCCATAGAGGATTGTGCCCAATATGATAGAACGCGAATCCATCATCGACCTTAGAATCTCTTTCTCAGGAATACCTTGACGCCACTCACGCTAAGTTTACGGCCTGAATAAACAAACTACTAACAATGAGGCAGACTATTGATTCTCTTCTTTTCAAAACCATTAATGAGATGACCAACCAATCTTCCGACTCCAAGATCTTCTGCCCTGAGGAGAGAATCAAGGAACTTGAATTAAGAACACAATGAAGAAACAATTTTGAGGAAGAATTGTTCAAAAATAGGTTTCCTACTAAGAAAGAATTAGCTTACCATAAGGAACTATTAGGAGAACCTCAACCCCCCTTCTCTACTCTAGAGCCCAAAATTAGGAGAGGCGACCCATGGAGTTTAAAGATTCCTTGTATAATCGGCACCGTTTACACGGGCCATGCATACATAGATCTACAATCTCCTATTAACATCATGTCTCGTGCTTATTACAACAAAATAAGAGAAAAACCCTTTCAAGCACGTAGGAACCCATACCAACCATACAAATTTTGCAACTTCATTGGAAGAGCCAAAAACATGCATATATTTATTGGATGCTTCGTTTATGTTGTGGACTTCATGATTCTAGAAGATCTGGGAAGCATCATTGATAGTGGGTTAAGTGAACCTTTTGTGCATGCATCCAAGCTCACTTATGACGAATCCTTAGGATTGATTAGGTTTGCCTAAAGAGACGACGAGGTTGTGTATAGAATGCCCCAAAGGACAAAAGAATTAGATCGGGTATCCCCTTTAGAAAAGGATAAGTTTGAAGCATTCTTCGTGGATAGCTTGAAGGTTAGAAAAATGGGATTTAGGCATATCCTCGAAAAGAGAAAAGGATATTACAAAGCTTGCGTAAACCTCAGACATAGTTACAAAAGAGATAGGGAGACAATTGAAAAACTCAAAACCAACCACATAAGTATCATCAAGCTTAAGGAGTAATAGGACTTCGAGTCTAGCTACAAGACTCGTTAATAAAGAAAAGCGCTTCTTGGGAGGCAACCCAATTTAATTTTCCCATAATTAGGAGTGTCATATGTGTTTTAATTCTTTATAGTTTGTTTTCTTATGTTTGAACTATCTCGTAATCATGCTTTGTATTGTCTTTAACCTCGTCTTTATTTCAATCGAAGGTATTTTGCAAACAATAAGTGTAGGGGAATTTATCCGGCTTTTGAGCCAAATTCAAACATGTTAAATGAAATGTTTAGATTAATTCGCGTCATATGATTGAATTGTTAAATCTCAGGTTTTATGCAACCATTTGTACAGGAATTAACTTATGGAATCAAGTACAGGAAATTTTTCATCAAAAACAAAAATTTCGTTTTCACATACTGTGGAGACGGCGACACGATTAACACGCGACGCCGTCACCACGTCACTTGTGACGGGGTCACACAAACCCTGACAGCGTCATACGCACAGGTCAAGAAAACTTAAGATTTTTAATTATTTTTGAAAATAAAATTTGCATAACATTTAATATATGTACACTTCTGTTATAAACCTGCAAAAACCTAATGAGTTTAACAATTCTCTCATCCTATCTATCGAGTCGTACCCTAAATTCATATTGTATATTGGTAAATCGCACATTTTATGCTTGGTGTAGTTGTCTTGGTCTTTGATTATAGGTTGTATTTGATGAGAAGAAGCTTGGAAATTCTTAGGAAGTTTCATTGGATGATTCTTGGAGGACGATTTAACCAATTATCGCATGTTTCTTCTCCATTATTGAGTAAACCAGGGGAGTACTAGTTTTTTACCTTGTTTTCTATTCCCTTTATTCATTTCAACTCTTAGATTTGTTCTCCAACAAGTCCATCTATGACATCAAATAACGTCTATTTTATAGCACAATTTATCCCATGGTAATTAACCTATTGTATAATTTATTACAAAGAATTGTTACTTAATCGTTTATAATTGAGAAATTGCACTAAAAACGGAGTACTTGTTGAATATTAGCAAAGGCGCATTTGGAGCTTATACAAAGATATTATTGGAAAGATTACTAATTGACTACATTAACGCTGTATCCTAAAGGAAGATAACGGCCGATATCCGTGCCTGCACTCACCAAAGATCACAAAAGAAAGAATATCAATAGTCCCGTATCCATAGAAGACCATATACGCCCGTAATTAGATATATTGCTTGTGAAATTCAGGAAGATAGTCAAACTGGCCCTACTCCAATAAACCACAATCGCCATATCCAACCCATTGATACGCCGTATCGAATCGACATCCAACAAGTATAAATAGAAAACGTCAAAAATGATTTTTAAGTGTGCTAAATCATATCTCGATACCTAAGCCACAAAAGTTGATTATTCAGAGGAAGAAAGAAAAGCAAAGAGGTCTTGCAGACGCATTTCCAATCCATAGAAGACAAAACGTGAATTTTCTATACTTTTGTAATCGTCTAGTTTTTTGTATAATTCGTTAACTCGGTTAGATACCTTGGCTAAAACAAATACTCTTAATTAAATATTATGTTTTGAAGGCTAATAGCTTTGGGTATTAGCCCATTATTATGAAGATCTGAATGTTTGGTTTTGTTTATATCGATTGCTTAATTATTGTTTAATGCTTGTATGTTTAACAATTCATACTTGTTTTCCGTGCTTTTTGTATGCGACCTATCATTCGAATAGATCTAGGGATACGGACTAAGTAATCTAGATACTGTATAGCTCTCCATATAGAAATTTATACATCTAGAATCATAGAATCACAAATATTTGGTCCTTCTAAAATCGTGCTAAGATACGCTCAGCATAACTATTAAGCAGAAATTACCTTTTGGTTGTGAACATGTTGACTAGTAGGTTGAAACCTATATAAGTTCCACAAATAATGTTCTGATTTCTATTAGATAGTTGGACCAGTGTACTATCTAAAGTATAAATTGTCATTAAGCAGTAAGTGTTAAAAAAAAGCCCCCCCTACTATGATGGTTTAACAAGATCACCATTGTTTTAATCCCTAAGATAGAATTATAATCAATATAACAGGTGCTTTAGCGGAAACGTTTAATTGTGTACAGAAGTAATGTATCTAGGTTTTTTCTTAGGATGAATTCCCAGCCTAAGTCTAAGAATGATATACCACATTGAGATAAGTAATCATTGCACAGAATAAACAAACCAACTTCTAATCGGATTAATGATGGCTAAACAGATTTCTATCATAAGGGCTCGACCGCACTTTTTAACTCTTTTAATTTGGGCTAGCGCATTGGGTTAAAGTGTCTTGAATTGATTGTAGTCGCCAACCAAACCGTGCCAGTCTCTCAGGCTGAAAACCCCACTTTCCTGTTAGAATTAGATTAGAACTACATATTATTAGCATACGTTTGACTTGGAATAGAATTACTTATGGACAGAAAATCCAGAAATATAATAAATATGAGAGAAATAACCTCGCATCAAGATGTCGACACCCTACTTACCATGAATTTACCACCGACCGGGTACACTGCCCGTTAAAGTGTTGTTTTTGGTTAAGTCGGCAAAATATAAATTTATAACTTGAATCTCAAAAATAAATACCACACAACGACACATCAAGTTTTTGGCGCCATTGGCCGAGGAAAAAATTAATCTTGATCTTTTACTTTTATAATTTGGTTTTATTTAGACATTAGTTCTAACCCTTAGGAGGTGTTAATTAGATTAGTGTATATTCTTGTATATTCTGTATATTTTGTATATTTGTTAGTTTAATTGTTTTCTTGTATATTTGTGTGTTTAATTTAATTGTTTTCCTAATACACTGTTCTGGTCGATAACTCGATACGGCGTATCCACTTCCATTGGATACGGCGTATCCAACTTTCTGTCCAATACAGCGTATTCATTTAATCGATTAATACGGCGTATTCACTTCTATTGAATACGACATATCGATCATCTGGAACAAAATCTGAGTTTTCATATTTGATTTTCGTGCTAATTTTTTCTCTATCTTTCTTCAGAGTAAATCCTGCTGATATTTTTACCATTGTGACAGATAATACTTATCAAGCGAGTTGATTGAAGAAATAACCATATGAATCAAGGCAGAAACTAATATCTGAGGAATACATAGTGAATGCTCAAAATGAATCAAATCTTTCTATCACCTATAACGATATAAACATTGAACTCAACAAGGAATTCTTGGTGGAATTACATAAGAATGCATACCACGGATGGATTGACGAAGACGTGATGGAACACATCGCTAAGGTACTTGAAATGATTGATTTAATCTACATTCCTGGTGTGGATTCCCATCAACTACGAATGAAAGTCTTTCCTCTCTCGTTGGCTGATGATGCTAAAGAATGGTGGATTAGTGAGGGAGATGGAAAAATCACCACTTGGGAGGAACTTGTTGAGACGTTCTTATATAGATTCTATCTCAAATCATACGATGGAGAAGATGAAATGTTGGAGGAAGGAAATAATTAGGGGATTGATTCGCTTAAATTCTTATCAAACGTAAACACGTCATTCAAAAATCATAAGAAAATTGATGGAAGAACTAAAAAAGTATTGTTCCATGCTTGGATGAATGGGAATTAGAATAAGAGACGAATGGATGATAGCATCTTGAGTAGTAACAATACTACTACTGACTCGTTCTTCAGACCTTATCTGATAACACATGGAAAGAGCGACACCGAAAAAGAAGATGAACAAAGTCAGACAAAGCGCAAATATAGCAATATATCCGATCCTATTGATGAGCAACCTAACAAAAGAATGTATAAAGCAGAAAAGTTTGAAGCTATCAAGTACTCCTTTGGACCCAACAAAGAATATATTGCTATAAGAGGATATGAATTTGATATTTAGGAGAGAAACAAAGATAATTTGTCCATAATTTACCAAGATATTTTTTAGAAAAATGACGATGGATGGAAAGTTACGCCCACTGAGTGAGAAGCTGAAGAAAAGTCTAACTTAAAGACTTCGCTGTAAACAAAAGTGCTTCCCGGGAGACAACCCGGAATGTTATTTAATTTTATCGAGTCTGTCTTCCCAGACATCAATACGGCGTATCCGCTCCATACCATACGGCGTATTAATTGTCTAGAATTTATCAGTCTTTACTTTTTATGCACTTTAAAAACATTATTGTCAGTTCTGTCAATACGGCGTATTCATGCACATGATACGGCGTATTCAACAGACTGACCCGTATTTAGATACTTTTTACAGGTTTCTCAATACGGCGTATTCCAGTTTATGGATACGGCGTATCGATCTCCTGTACAGTTTTGTTTAGTTTAGTTTAAATTAACCGTAGGTACCAAGATAGGAATGCAAATGTTTTTCCTATGTTTTATACATGACCTTGGAAGCAAAGAAATATCAATGAATATTGGTGGATAATTTACAAATCTGGAAATCTTGAAGTGTTGGAGTCTTGAAACTTTAAGGCGGCTGTTCAACACAATCTTGCTAATAAACTCAACATGGAGAATCTACCGAGCAAATATCAGGGGAGTTTCTCATTCTAATTCTTTTTAATTCCCGTATTTAATGTTTTATCTATACAACGAGGACGTTGTATAATTCAAGTGGGGGTGGAATTAGAATGTTTACTTGTCCTATTTTTCACACTAAAATGCTTAAATTATGCTCAAATTTAAAAAAATTCAAGCATACTTTTGTGAAATTACATGTTATATAACCCGCACACAATAACCCTTGTTAGATATTGTGAGGATTTATCCTTATTCGTTTCCAAATATTTACCAAAATTCCACAATATGAGTGTGCCAGTGATGTAGTAGACTTTAGAACTTGGCTTGGTATATCTATTCGAGACCGTAGTGATAAGTACTATGGATTTAGATGGAGTAACTTGTTTAAATTGGTAAATTTTAGGATTACACCTAAATCGCCTTTACATGTTGCTTATTAACTAACTACACTGGTTAGTTAACCCCCGTATAAACCCTTTGTTTACTCTCACTTTAAGAGTAAGATACCCTTAGAATAACCCGTAGAGCCAATCCTTTAGGAACTACACCAATTATTTATTTCGTTACACCTTAGCCTACCCTGTTAGATTAAGTTTATTTTACAGTTGCTATTTGCTTAAAGTGTAAAGTTTGTATTTCCCGAGTCTTGTGTTTATTTTGGTACGGTTGGAAGAAATTTGCACATTACAAATGGGAATGTATATTATAGTCAAAACTCATGTATTTTTACTACCATCACAATTAATGGTACGTCCGAAGAATGAAGAATTATCGAAGGAATTATCTGGAATATTATGATCGTGAAGATGGTGAAACTACACCGAGTTTCGTAGTATAGTGTTAGCAAAAAAATAATCAAAAAAATTAGAAAAATCGCAAAAAAAGAGAAGGAAAGTTTGAAGATAATCGTTTTGCAACTACTGAAGGAATTACACAAAGAATTGATTATTCGTTGATACAAATCGACGATGTAGAGTATTGTATAAAGTGGTAGATACGCACTTCCTTGTAAAGTATGTAAAGTATGGGATGTTTGGGAAGTTGACCGTTAGAGAACGCCTAACTTAGGTTGTGCTTGTTTTTTGGATCTATGATCAAGTAGTTGTAATTTAGTTGTGACTTTATCATGCAATGGTCGGAAAAAGGTGTCTAGTAACTTATATTTTAGTCTTAATTTGTTTTTTTCGTTTAGGCTTTTATTTAATCAAAAATTTAATTCCCCTTTCCTAATCATTATACCATGGGTTTTACAGCGAATTAATGAGGTTGTTGAATCGATGCGTGCATGTCTATTCCGTCGTTTAAGGCAAATGTTTGCATGTTCTTAGTTTCCTTGTTGGTTTATTACTATTGGGTGAAAGTTAGAAGATCCATACTCCATATATTTTACTTCTACTATTACTACTATTTTTAGCTTATTCGAGGTGGAGTGAGCAGTCTCTTGTGTCTATCCCGTCGTTACGGGTTATGTAGGTGTTGGTCTTTGTCGCCCCTCTGGAATAATGGGTATAGATTAAAGATTAGTTAGTGTAATCAACCCTAAGCCATCTCAAATAAACCCATATTTACCTTTTTAAAACTTGTTACTCTTGGACTTTAACGGTGGGAGATGTGTATCATTCCAAGCTTATGATAGAATACTCGTCACGACCGAGCAATTGAGCATACTAGTTACATGTTACCACATAGATTAGTTAAGTGATTTGAGTGATTTCATCTTCCTATTTCGAGAGGTGTTTGGTTGTGTACTTGTAATAGATCAAATAAATGCTTTGCTAAAAAATATCCTAAGGGATACATTTTTATAAACTTCTAAAGGCTACTTAAGGACAAGTAGGATTGAAATGGAGGGATATTTTATGACATCAAATAACGTCTATTTTATAGCATCATTTATCCCATGTATTTAACCATTTTGTTTAATTATTGCAAAAGAATTGATTACTTAATCGTTTATATTTGAGAATATGCAGTTAGTAATTAAATAAGTATTGGTGAATAATAGCAAAGGTGCGCATTTGAAGCATTAAAACTGAAGATTTTTTTGTACTTTACTATTCTGAAGACCAATACGCCGTATCCATCAAGGAAGATACGGCGTATCCATGCTTGCACTCACCAAAGACCATAAAGGAAAGAAGATCAATAGGCCGTATCAGAGAAATACAATTAGCTCGATTATTAAAAGATTATAATATGTGAAGATTCTGGAAGATATCAAACGTGGTCCCTACTCCAAGAAACCCCAATACGCCGTATCCAATCCCTTGGATACGCCGTATCGAACCGACTTCCAGACAGTATAAATAGAAAACTCAAAAACGAGTTTTAAGTGTGCTAAATCATATTCTCGATACCTAAACCACAAAAGTTGATTTTTAGAGGAGAAAAAGAGCAGAAGAGGTCTTGCAACGCATTCCAATCCATAGAAGACAATGTGTAATTTCTTATACTTTTGTAATCGTTTAGTTTTTGGTATCATTCGTTAACTCGGTTAGTTTACCTTGGCTAAAACAATTACTCTTGTATTAATTATGATGTTTGAAGGCTAATACCTTCGGGTATTAGCCATTATTATAAAGATCTGAATGTTTGGTTTTGTTTATATCTCGATTGCTTAATTTATCGTTGTATGCTTGTTTATGTTTATCAATTTATACTTGTTTACGTGCTTTTGTATGCGACCTATCATTCAACTGGATCTAGTGATACAGACCAAGTAATCTAGATGTCGAGATTAGGTTTTCCATATAGTAGTGTTATACATCTAGAATCGTGGGGTTATAAGTATTATTCCTTCTAAAATTGTGCTATGGATCGCTTTGGCTTAACTAGTTAAATTGGTAAAATTGCCTTTGGTTTTTTGAACATGTTGTAATAGTAGGTGAATCTAGATTAATTCAACAAATAATGTTTCTGATTCATTGGATATGTTAGGGACAAGTGGCTACTAGTTATAAAATACCATTAAGCAGTAGAGTGGGTAAAGTCTCTATGAAGATAGGGTTTAAAACGATCACCATGTGCTTTAATTCCTAAGATAGATTATAATCAAGTAATAAGGATGCTTTATTCAGATGCTTTAATTGTGACAGAATTAATGTGTCTAGGTCTTAGGATGAAGTCTTGCCTAAGTCTAAGAATGATATGCCTCTTCGAGATAAGTAATCATTGCACTGAATAAACAAACCAACTTCTAATTGGATTAATAATGGCTAATACAGTTTTCTATCATAAGGCTTGACCGCTCTTTTATCTTTTGTTAATTTGCTTGCGTGGGTTAAAGTGTCTTGAATTGATTGTAGTCACCAACAAACCCGTGCCAGTCTCTCAGGCTGAAACCCCCTTTTTACCTGTTAGAATTAGGATTAGTCCTAACATAGGATTAGCATAGGTTTGACTTAGATTAGATAAACCAAAATATAAATAAATTGAGAGATTTAACCTCGCTTCAAGTGTTTGACACCCTACTTACCATGAATCTACCACCGATCGGGTACACTGCCCGTTAAAGTGTTGTTTTTGGTTAAGTCGGCAAAATATAAATTTAAAACTTGAACTATCATAAATAAACACTATACAACGACACACCAACATAATATATCAACTGGAACTGCTTACTTAGCTTCATAAACCCGTGATTGCAAAAGCAATACTCCTTGAGAAGATGTCAAAACATACTCTCTTTACAAATCTCTCTTGATCAACCCAATCTAAATCCCCTTATCTTTTCTGTTGACTAATATTAATGACCACTAATGGAGACAGCCCGAAGAAATGAACCCGAGAATGAAGCAAAATCCCACACTTGTGACTTAATCTTGTACTATGCGTGTGACAAAGAACGATGCAAAGGCAAATCTCTAAGTACCATATACTCACCCAAAAGTATATAAAAAATACAACACCACTTGAAAACTCCTCAACTACGTAAGACACTGAGTACTACAATGTAACTCCTTAAAGTGGTAGCCCCTTTGTGAGTATAGAGAGAAAGAATCACAAAAGTAACTAGATATCCAAGTCTTCATCACCAACCGTATATGCCCGAACAAGTCATCTTCGTTGTAGATAAGGAAAGAATCAAAGACGAGATAATTACACTCCCCGTGAAATACTACTTCAATCCCAAATAAGTAACATCATACGAAAAAACCCGTAGTCATTAAAATCTAATACTAGCCTTTAAGAGTGAAGGTGAATTTTGATAAGGATCGTTTTAGCATTAAGTGTTGTGTTTTGATTGAATGTTGTTAATGTAGGACAAATGTTGTAATGAATTGTCGTTAACGGATGAATAGTGTCTTGATAACGTTGTCATGAAAGCATAATCATGGAATAAGGGCTTGCGGTGTAAATGAATTTGACTTTGAAGGAAAATTGATCAAACCGCATGTGTTGACTAGTCAAACTACATATGTTGACAAGTCAAACTGAATAAGTTGACTGAGTCAAACTGCCCAATGGAGTTGTCAAACTGCGTAAGTTGGCTAGGTCAAACTACATGTGTTGACAAGTCAAACTGCATAAGTTGACTTTGTTAATACAAATATTCGCGCAAAAACGATATTTATATATAATGATCTTCATGTTTTGATAATAACAAATATAATGTCATACTACGTAAAAGTTTACGTAAACAAGTTATTTAGTCGAAAGTTTACTTGATGACGACAAATCACTTAAGGTATGAATATGGCATTATTAAACATAGTTAATAATCAAAGAAAAATATTATCATTTGCATAAACCTTTTCTAATCAAATGATTTAAGTTAACACATGATTAATTATAAGCTAGTTATATTAATCATGTAAGACAATAAGATTAACCATAAGTGAAAACAATCTTTCTAAATCTTTCCAAATCTGGAAGATCTTTCCTTATTTGTGATAAAAAAAAATATTTTGTTCTAGAAGAATCTAATAAACTAGTTTTATTAAGTACAAAATAATATTTTGTATAGATATGGGGTTAATCACAAAATGACAAAGGCTATCCCAGCTCCCTCAAAGGATCCACCAAATACACAGGACATATCCAACTACGATGGATCTGTGGGTCGCAGCGAACAGCTGTCTGGGCCAGCATTTGAATTTCAAAGTGTTGCCTATAAATAGCAACCTTAAGTCTTCATTTTAAGACAACTCTTGACAAATATTTCTACACACGTCTTTTATCTTTTCTATATTCTTTGATCATTATACTTGTTACATAATCCATTACATGTGATCAACTCATTCCACTCTTTAGTGAGAACACTTACTCGAAAACATCAAGTTTCACGTGGTTAAATAGGTTTAGTTGTGTCACCACGTTTGTGATAATCATTCATCTTGTATATCTTGTGTTGTGTGTTGTGCATATCATATATGTATGATAGGTTAGTATTTAGGCCATAAAATACATAGTATGTTAGATTGGTTCTATCTCGAAGTAGAACTCAATATTTAGCTTAGTACCGAAAAAAGTGTAAGTGATGTGTACGGTTTTCTCCGCCTAAAGGGAGCTTGTTGACATAGTGAAGAGAATTCTCAAGTTGGTACTTGGGAAAATGGAGTTTTGATTAGGTGAGAAGAGGGAGATTCGTAGCCGAACCACTATAAATCATTGTGTCATCGGTTTGATCTTTCTTATCTTTACTTGTTCATACTTAGTAGATTACTTATTTACTTATTGCATCGCTATCATATACACTTGTGTATATCTCTTGAGTTCACATAAGTCGACAATCTAAGTTTTATTTTAAAAACAGTAAAAACTATTCAACCCCCCCTTCTTTTTCCATAATTAGGTATTAGAAAGCCCAGGTCACCTAATATCTTTTAACGTTATAGTGTACATTAAAGCTTGTAATCATCTATGGATGATGATAAATATACTAGAGGGCTAATCATGCTATGATACACTTTTTGAAAGTGATCATATTATATATTGAAAAAATAGATTTGAAACTTTTGTGAAAGCAAAAGATTTAGATCTTTGGAAAATTATCTTGAATGGTGATTTTCCACCGGTTGCCAAAAATGAAGTTACCCATGTTTAGGGTTGTTCCCTCTTGATGAAACAATACGCTCGATCTTAAAAAGAAACTTGCTAAAAATAATGAAGCTAAAATGGGTCTTTATAATGCTTTACCTAAAAAGGAATATGAACGAATTTTCATTTGTAAAACGGCTAAAGATATTTGGCAATTTTTGTTAATCACACATCAAGGTAACAACCAAGTCAAGGATAATAAATTTATCATCAAGGTAACAACCAAGTCAAGGATAATAAAATTTATCTTCTTGTTCAACAATATGAACAATTTACTATCCTTGAAGAAGAATCTATTAATAGCGGTTTTGCTAGATTTAATACTATTATTACTAGTCTTAAAGCTCTTGATGAAGGTTTCTCTAGCAAGAACTATGTTAGGAAGTTTCTTAGGGCTCTATGTCCTAAATGGAGAGCAAAGGTCATGGCGATTGAAGAATCAAAATACTTGTCATCACTAGCTCTAGAAGAGTTTATCGACAATCTAAAAGTACATGAATTTGTCATGGAAAAAGATTCTGAAATCTATAAAGGGCAAAAGAAAAGAGTTAAGTCCATTGCCTTAAAAGCTAAGAAAGAGTTCTGTGATGTTGAAACTTCGGACATCCGAAAGTGATGAGAAGATATGTTATAGGCCGTAGGAACTTTAAAAAGTTCTTTAGAAGAAAGGGTAAATTTGTTAGGCAACCAAGAGAAGAAAAGAAGTCATTCCGACAAAGGGATGAGAATAAAGGAAAGAATGACCGGAAATGCTTTAGGTGCGGTGATCCAAATCATCTCATTGGCGATTGTCCAAAACCATCTTGTAACAAAGATCAAAAGGCCTTCATTGGGTTTGCTTGGATTGCTTTGATTGCGAAAACAACGCCGAAAGACAAAACTAACGATGAAACTGTACCTTCATCGGTCATATCGTCAAATGTGGTAATCTTTAACTATTCTTATTATAGTGTTAACTCGTCTTCGCTTGATAAATTATATTATGCATTAGAATACGAGAACTTGTGTAAGATTAGCTTAAAATCATTATCAAAAATTAAAACTTTGAAAACTAAAAAGAGATCTTTTAGAAAAGGAAGTTTTAGAGTTAAATGAGAAATGGTTAAGAAACTTGAGAGAAGTAAAGAAATTGATATTACGTGTAAGTTATGTCAAGAACTTAAGCTTGAAAACGCTATACTTAAGGAAACTCAAGTCAAGTTTATAAAATTTGATAAAAGCGTTAATTCAATAGAAGGATAATGTTAAAATATTCTAAATCCATCTTAGTTGTAAATTAGGTATAGGATTTGATAGTTGGTTAATTGCGTCAAACATGCGGAAACCAAACATAAGTTTTGTTAGTCGTCGCTGGAAAAATTCCATGACAGGATCCACCCATACCTGGATCGTTGAATCGCACAGGTGCATGAAAAAAGTTGGCAGCAGAACACGTTTTTAGTCCACTTGTCTTCGAGATCAGATTTTGTCATTACTAGAAAGAAAATAATACATAATAAAATTCAGGAGTCAAAGAAACCGTCTTTAAAACCATCACTTAAAAGTGGTTTAGGTTATGTTAAAACCGAGTCTAGGTCAAAAACACCTCACTAAAAGAATTGGTCTTTCTCAACAAGATACTACAACACCTCAAAACCTAGAAGGAAAACTCTAGAGAACTATTCACCTAAAAAAATTTTATCATATGAATTGGTACATCCATCATATTCAGGTGGTGTACATATGGGAAATTGTATCCCATTTCAATTTCCCAATCATATTGTTAACAAATGCAAAGGGTGTACAAACCACTAAATTTTTGAACCCATATAGGATATGGGACCAAAACACTTGATTTGTCTTTGTTGAATAGGTTTGTGCTTAGAACATGCTTGGAACTGGATGAATAGATCAAAGATATTGGTTGCTTCCATATCATATAATGACGGTAAACAAGAGTTTATTTCATACCTACAAAACATGCACAGAGGTAATGTAGTCTTTGGAAGTAACTTTAAGGAAAGATCATAGGCAAAGGGTACGATCTCAATGTCACTCTTCATATTTCTTATGTAGACACGTAGGATAGCCTTAGCATTTAACTGCTTAGTGGTCGGTCAAATTTATGACATAGTGTAGAGTCTTATTCACGGAAAGAAGGTAGTGAAATTAATTAAGATGGTAAAAATCATAGAAACGGAAATTAGAAAATGGTTTTATACGTAAGAATTTAGGAAATAAGTCTCAAGAATAAACATTTTGTCTCACCTTGGTAGTAGATAACTCTACCTTATGCATAGAAGACTGTCCACGGCCAATATGCGTTTAGTACAATCTTTAATCTCTAAGAATTAGTTAGAATCCTTACCTAGCTAAAAATATGATAAACTTCTTGTGATGCTTGCAAAATAAGGAACAAGCTCATGCATGTCATAAGCTAAAAATATGGTTTCATAAAGTATGAAATTATTACATATGGACTTATTTGGTCCGTCGGAAATTAAAAGCTATGGAGGTAATTTATACACTTTAGTAGTAGTAGATGATTATTCTAGGTATACATGGACTAGATTTCTAAAAACTAAAAATGAAGCTTTTGAGATGAATTTAAAAATTTAAGTAGGAATTTCAAAACTAACTATGGTAGTTCTTAGTAGCTATTGAAAGGAATCATGGTGGGCATTTTGATATGAAATACAATTCGGAGTTATTGTGATGCACAAGCATTAATCGTAACTTCGCGGCTCTAAGTACTCCGGAAAAAACAAATAGGGTTTAGTAGAAAGTTAAGAATAAAACCTTGCAAGAGATGTCTAGGACTATGCTTAACGAACAATCCATTCCACAAAAGTTTTGGTGCAATGTCGTTGATACGTCAACTTATATACTAAATAGAATATTAATTCGACTTGGGCTCTAGGGTTGAGAAGGGGGGTTGAAGTTCTCCTAATAGTTCTTTATGGTAAGCTAATTCTTTCTTATTAGGAAACCTATTTTTGAACAATTCTTCCTTAAAATTGTTTCTTCGTTGCGTTCTTAATTCAAGTTCCTTGATTCTCTCCTCAGGGCAAAAGATTTCAGAGTCGAAAGATTGGTTGGTCATCTCATTAATGGTTTTAAAAAGAAGAGAATCAATAGTCTGCCTCATTGTTAATAGCTTGTTTATTCGGGCCGTGAACTTAGCGTGAGTGGTGTCAAGGGATTCCTGAGAAAGAGATTCTAAGGTCGATGATGGATTCACGTTCTCCATGATGAAGAATGGAACAGTCAATGGAAGTTACGAACAAACACACAAAGAAGAGATAGACTACGAGAAAGCTAGTATGCGGAAATTTAAGTCTTACTTGAAAGGATTCAAGCAAGTAGAACTAAGCTAAACTATGATCAGAACCTAACTATTCCCCAGGCGGTGGCGCCAAAAACTTGATGTGCGGTCGTCGCTAGCCTTCAACAAGAAGTTTTACAACTCCCTATGCAGAGTAAGGAACTTGGTGGGGAAGGGCTGATTCACGGACTTCTACAGAATCTAAAGGTCGAGGGAAGATTATTTTTGTAATTTTGTATTTTATGGAAA
Source organism: Tanacetum coccineum (assembly GCA_026074375.1). NCBI lineage: Eukaryota > Viridiplantae > Streptophyta > Magnoliopsida > Asterales > Asteraceae > Tanacetum > Tanacetum coccineum. The sequence goes on from BQNB010095170.1 coordinate 19,545, forward strand.
GCAAGTAAATCATAATTGGAGGGAGGTTTGGTTTTAGCTATTAAACTAAATATTAACTACACTACTGGTGATAACAATAAGATAAAAGATTGTGTGTTATTTAATCATGTATTACTCCTTAGATTGCTTCTCCTAGTGTTGTTGCCTTGTCACACTTGTGATGATCTGTGTAACTATTTCCTAAAGCATGAACGAATTATACGAACCCGTCGTCTACTGAAGAATGCGCACATAGTAGCACACACAAGTAAGTATGGTGTATTGCAAGACTAATACTCCGGTCCCTAGGAGTGCACTAGCTGATTGTGTGAATATATTAATGAGTGGATTATACAACCTACTGGGGGGCAGGTAGTATGAAGATCTTCCTGATGGTATCTTTTCTAACACAATCACATTTCCCTATAAACATATCAACAGGGATACATAGACAAAATATGTTTTCTAATGACCTAACGTTGCACATACCATTACAGAAAGCAACAACCAATAAGAAATCTACATTTCTTAGGTTTCATACACATCATAAATAGAAAACCACAATAATAGTTTAGCCAAGCATGGTTAAAGATTAAAAGCAGAATCAATAACTCGAAACAACACATAGACATATTGAATGATTAAGTAAACCTTACTGATTAAAACATGAATCAGAGGAAGTACAATAGGGTTTTTAGGCCCTAAAATTGTCTCCTATAGCTGCTAAACGAACTAGGGTTCGTACCCTCTTTTTATTCTAAAGTTACAAACTCAAAACCCTAAATTCGGGTTTGTATATATAAGAAAAACGATGCGACGGTGTCGCATTTTAGTCGTGACGCCGTCATAAGTAGAATCTTCTAGATATGCGTTTGAGTCGGTGTGGGCTGACGCCGTCATGGAATGTTGTGACGCTGTCACTTGATGGGTTGTGACGGCGTCGTGTATAGCTTGTGACGCCGTCTCCAGGCTCTGTGAGCACAAATCTTTAAGAGTCTTGGTTTTGGTTCGTAATCTCGTCTGTTTCTTCTCCAAATGAGCCCAAGTCACGTGTAATTCATCCAAATGTCTTCCAAATGAGAAATACCTGAAAAGAAACGATTAAGTACCTATTTTGGGCATAAACACACGATTTTGGGGGTTAAACGACCCTAAAAAAGTGTATAAATGACACCTCATCAAACACTCTAGAACTAAACTTTTAGAAATCCGTCACCGCTTTCTACGCGATAACGTCCAAAAGGGCAATATATCTGTCGATAAAGTTGCATCCGAAGATAATATAGCCGATATATTTAGTAAGCCTTTAAAACATGAAGTATTTAATTATTTAAGAATAGGATTAGGAATGATGGAACTTATCATGGATAGTGATTCTCCATCATCTCAAAAATAATTGTAAGCGGAAATTTGATGTAGTAATTAATCATTATTCAAAAGATGTTAATTCGCATTACAAATTCCAATTACAAAACTTCTGATCGTGAACATAATCGAGATTAGAATTTTATTATATTAAGAAAATATCAATAAAATGACCATAGATATCTTTAAAATCTACATGTATGGTCAATACATGAAATTACGATATCGATTGAAAAAGACAAAAAGAACAATCCTTGAATTGCAACTCACACTTGTGTTGAAGATGTTTTGTTGAGTCTAAATGTTCATAAATGATTGTGTTATTAGTAATGGTTAAACTTATGCTAAAAGATAACACACTCCTAGTAGGATCAACTACGTTGGAATTCCATCAGGAAATTCACGACAAGTTGCACGGTTCACTCAAAACTTGGACGTCGACTTCGAAAATTATATCACATACCCCTAATAGTATGTATAAGACATTCCAATTGCCAAAAACACAACACCATATCTTAATTTGCCTAAAAATCAACTCTGTCCGTTTTTATAGACACTTGCGGATCACGAATCCACCATACGGAGATTCATATGTGGTTTAGGTGGATCCGTGTGTCACAGATCGCGGGTAAATAACTGATTTTAAACAAATTAGGACCACAACAAGTATTAAACAAACAAACTCACGAACTCAAATACCAAAAACCCTCAAACAAACATAACTCAAATCGGCAATTGGAGCAAGTAATCTACAAGATCATTAACAAATCATCAATCTATAACAACTATTGTAAGTGATTTTATCTTATTTTTTATTTAATTTCATATCTAGGGTTTTGATTTTGATCAAATCACATAATTTGGGGCTTTCAATTTTTCTTGTTATTTTCATGCAATTAGAACTATGATATAACAATGTATAACTACTATAATACTCAAAAAGCATAATTGAAGCGATTCGCCAATAATCAATTTTCGACAAAAACCTAAGTTATGTTTTTCACTTCTAGGAACTTTTCAAAACAAGGGTTGTTTAACTACATTGTTAATACAACACAAAAACTTTTTCTTCATGCATTAAGATCTCATGAATGTATATACGAGATGCTTAATTCATAAGTATTTTTCGTTCCATTCATCTTAAGCAATATCAAACATAGGTTGTGCATCAAAGTTTGCTTATTATTACTATTATCACTATTTTTATTTTATTTGAGTCAAGCAAACCGCATAACCACATCAAGTCTATATAAACACACTTACATTGTAGTTTTCACTTCTCGAGTCATTGCCATCTATAATAATTTCTCATTGAACTCATTATAAATCACGTAGGTACCAAAATGCCAAGTGAATATGATTTCATCCTTTTTGGTATATATAAATATATAATATAAATATATAAGGATAATATCAATAATAAGTATTCCAAGAGGCTTTTAAAAGATGTATTTACTTTTATCCAAAGTAAAACCCCAAAAAGCCTTTCCGGGTCGTTTCCCGACGAGGTGTGAATTGAGAATCGGTTACGTTTGTGATCGCGTGTTTGAATGATTCAAGATTTGATTTGGTTTCTAATTCTAATAATAACATGCAAAAACGAGTAAAGGAAAACTAAAAACGAAAGCAATTAAGGACTTAAACGAAAAACGTTAACGGGAATTAAAAACGCGACTCGAAAACCTAATTTATCAAATTTTAACCCTACAAATGCAAATTTAATTTTTATAAGTCATAAATGATAAAGGAAAATTTTAAAAAAAGAATTATATTTTTTTGACTTTTATATTTTTAGTATGAATTTAAAACGGATTTAATCTAAAAAATTAATTAAAAATACTGAATTAAATTGGAAAATTCTGAAAAATTCAGGAAAATTACTTTAACCTATTTAGAATCTATGAAAAATAAGAACTTGAAGGAAGGCTGAACAAATAAGCAGGAAATAAGAAAATAAGCACATAGCTAAAAACTGAAAAAGACTTTAAGTATTTGAAAACACAAAACATAAATGAAAAAGTCTCAAGGGCAGTTGGTGTTGAGGTGTGTGTTAAATATGCTGGTAGTATAAGGGGGAGGTCACAGGTTCGACCCCTGTGACCTTTCTTTTTTGAAAACATTTTTTTTATTTTTCTTTTTTTTAAAACTTATAAAATAAGTAAAGATGACAAACTTTAAAAAACAACTTTTTATAAAACTTAAAAATGAGCTAGGAATAAGCAAAAATAAGCTGACAAATTACTAACAAAAGGCTTTAAGAAACTTAGCTAAACTGTTTGGCTTATTTAGGAGTTAATAAGCAAAAAGAGAACAAGATAAGCAATAACAGACCTAATTCTAAACTTAATAAGCATAAAGAAATGGAAATAAGCACACTAAATAAGCTGGAAAAGAAGTTAAAGGCTAACAAACTTTTTGGCTAAAAAGATACTTAAAACAACCTAAGAGGGCAACTTAAAGCTAGTGTTTAAGCTACTAAATGAAAAATCTAAGGCTTAAAAGTTAAAAATAGATAAAGTTAGGTCTAAATGCTATAAGAAAAAGCAAACTTTAAACATTTTGAAAAACTAATAAGCTAGAAAAATGACTAAAGAAATTGGCAGTTTGGACTAGAAACATATTTTTGGTTTTTTTCAAGTATTTTTCTAAAAGACAAAGGGGCTAAGTGCAACTCTATTTTTAAACTAGTATAAGCTGACTAAAATGTAAAATAAGCTTAAACAGATAAAACTTATACTACAACGAACTTGTGCTATGAAAATCAGACTCTAAAACAAACATTAACTAACTTAAAATTAAGATCAAAAAGAGACTTTTAACTTTGAAAATATACTTAGAAAACTTGACGGGTTTTGACTAAAATCAAAATGGCAAATACAAACTTAAACTATCTTAAACCTACTGCATATTAAGGCCTTACCAAGCATGAAAACAACATTTAAAAACACTTAATCAAAATCTAAGTAAATAAGCTGAAAAATCAACTCAAAATACCACAGTTTAAAACTATGGATATATAAACCTTAAAACTTGATTTTTAAACTTAAAGACTTGTATAAACTGACTTTAGAACTAAATTTGAGCCTTTCAAATTTGCTTTAAGGGCCAAAAGGCTAATCAAGCAGTTTTAACATAAGTTAAAACTGCTTGTGCCAAACACCCCTTTAAAACTTCAAAGACCATTTTAAGCTTGAAAAAGGTTTAGAAAACTTATAGGAACTGAAAACAGATTAATAACAAGATAAAATGAAGACTAATAAGCAATTAGGACACAAAATTAAGTACTGAAAATAAGCAAACAAGTATGAGCAGATTTAAAGCTATAAAAGACAGTTTTAATGAAAAGTTAACTAAATGACTTCTAGCATATAAACAAGCATAAATAAGTAATAAACAACATAGATAAGCATTAATAAGCAGTAATAAGCAAAGATAAGCAGAAATAAGCAGTGAAACAGTAAATGAGCAGAAAAATGAAAAGTGAGGACTTACAAAGCTCTTTGCTTAAACAAGGGCATGAATGCTCTTAAGAGCTTATCAACAAGCTCTAGCTTGTTTCAAAACAAGCTAGTATGGTCATATAAGCCCATCCAGGTTTGGCTTATCTTCCACATTAAGCTGAGGTAATTTAAGAGTGAGAACTTAGTTAAGCTTTTGAAAAAGCTTAACTGAGTTAGACATGAGTAAATGAGCTAATTAGCTTATGAAAATGGCTTTAGAACATAAATTAAGCTTAAATGCATTTAAGTAAAGACAGGATTAAAAATGATAGAATTTTAAAACTTAAAACTTGAATTTCATTAAAACTTAAAAATTACATTGCTTTGACAAGTAAGTACAATTTAAAGTAAAGAAAAGCAGTAAATAAGACTGAAAAATAAAGCTACACTACTCCTAAATTACATGAGTTCAAATGTCAAAAATAAGCCCTATTTTATAAGCTGTTCATGAAGCTTGGGGTGTGTTAGTTGTGTTTCTTGTGTGAGGGCTTCAAAAGCATAATCATAGCCATCAAAAAGTCTTGTTCTCCAAGCCAATTCATCACAGCCCTTCATCTTTGTCTTCAAATCATCACCCAATAAGAATTCGAGGGATTGCCAACATGGAATTGGATTTATGTGAAGTGGGGTAGTATGGGATGGAGACGTTTTGTTTGTATGTTGCAGGGGAGAAGTGGGGAAGACCCTGAAATAGTAAAAAGGGCGGGAAATTTGGTTTTGGGATACAGGGTAACGGTTGTTTGTTCTGAAATTGATAAGTTGTTGCATCGTTAGTCCTTTTGGACTAACAATGTTAGTCCTTGATGACTAACGATGTAAGGTGTTAGGGACTTGTGGTGTAAATGGGTTAAGGGTGTATGGTTTGGGCTTTTGTTTGGGCCGGTTTAAGGTTTTAATGGACTTAGGGTTTTAAGGCTTTTTAAAACTTATAAGTTTTATAAATCAAGGCTTAATGGGCTGACCCGGCCCATTAAATGGGTACGGGTTGGCCCATTTAAGATTTCTTCGGATTCGGCTTTGTCTTTGACTTTGACTTTTTGACTTTGACTTTTTGCTTGATTTTGACTGGTTGACTTTGACTTTTCACGCTCTTTTCATTCTCGCGCTCGGTTTTGTCTGTTTTGGCTTGATTTTTGTCCTTTAGTGAATATCCGTTACCTGCACAATCATAAATCACAAAACACACAAATACAATGTATTTTTGGTATATTTTGGTCATTTTAGGCACGTTTTTATAGGTAAAAGGTATGTGTAATTAAGCACATACCAAAATCCCCCATACTAAGATATTGCCGTGTCCTCACGCAATGCTATAAGTAAACACTTAGAAAACCAAGAATCTCAATCCCCCTCGACTAATTACCTCGAAAAGTAGCTAAGTGTTCATCAAAGGGAATTAAAGAATCAATAGCTTTGAAAAGCCCAGTTTTGACCATTTTTTTAACTATTTTTGTATTTTTCCTTTTTTTCTCAATTTTTTTGTACTTTTCATATTAAGCAACTAACTAGAACGTTTGACTTTCGTTATTTTTATAACTTTTAGGGT